>JAMZAV010002464.1:0-81744 GCA_024449915.1 Sweltsa coloradensis
TTGTATAGTATATACACTTACCCTGGATTTACTTATGGTTGATGGCGTACAAAAGAGGAAAATTCATCAAACTAAAAACAAAATACAAACAACATAATGAATTGTAGATAAGCAAATTTTTCAATAACAATATTCCAACAACAATGTATAAGACAACAATTTCTGGTAAGCTAAATTAAAAATTAAAAGTGTGTTGATGACTAAAAGGGATCAAAACAAATTATGAAAAAATTAAAATGAAAAAAAGACAAATAAAAAAAAGTAAACGAAACCTTAAGATACTAGTAAGCGTCGTATAACTAAGCGTATATTTACACAAGAAAATCAATTCACACTAGTCAATTTATGTTTATGTAAAAGATGGCTCTTAATGTGAGACCGTCTCTTTCCCAAGTACGAGCAGATCGGACATTTGAACTTTGGAGTTTTCCCACACTCGTGGCGGAAGTGCATGTTGAGGTTGCTCTTTGACTTGTAGGTGCGCGAACAGTTGGGGCACACAAAGCGCTGGGTATCGTGCGACGTGGCGTTCACCGGCTCTGGCGGGAGAAACCAGCTGGAGGGAGCGTCGGCGAGGTCTGCAACACAGACAATACTGGACTTTATAAGACATCCATTTTCAATTCATTTTATCTAAGTCTATATTACCATATTCAGTTGATTTTTAAATGAGGGCAATTATTAGAATCAATTGTAAAAGTCCCATTCGAAAAAAAGGAAAATATTTTTGAATACGGTATGGTAAGTGAACCTTACAGAATGTAATTCATGTTGAATTAAATAAATTTCCTGACAGTCTGTCATTAAACCAATTCCAATTCTTGTTTATTCTTTCTTATATTAAATGAAAAATGTCTATGTAGCCATATGCTTATTTTATGTAAATCCACAGGAGTCGCATCAATATAATATATATTTGCCATCAGCTAATTCGTCATGGTGTTATTGGTTATTCGACCAGCCGAGACCGTCATTCAAGGCCATTCGTCAGTATTGGAACCCAGTCTTGGAGAGGAACGCGTTCCTTTTTCAGGAACTTTTGTGGGAACGCGTTCCTTTTCTTAGATCTGAAACTCGTAACGTCAAAGTTACTATTTCGTGGGAACTTGGAACGAATTTAACGTTCCTTTATATAAGTTCCTTTCGCCGTCGTAATCCCGTCGAATTCCAGTACCTTATATATAAACTGCAGTTTAAAAAATATCTTGCCACCAATGGCAATGGCGGGGCAATTAATATTTTCGTGTGAAATTTAAACGCAATCGAAAAAATATTTCTCATGAAAATCGCAATTTTACGATTTTTTTCAATCCTAAAAAATGTCTTCGACTTATTACACCTAGGCCCTACATGCTGTATCCGATTTTAATGATTATTTCACAGAACCTTAATTTTATGAATTAACATATTCGTGTGAAATATGAGCGCAATCGAAAAACTACTTCTCATGAACACATGGCAGCTCAATGCTCCAATTACGCTCATCCAACAACGCGCCTGAAAAAGCTGTGACGGGCCAAAATGGTCCACATTCACACAAGGTTGCCCCGGCTGCCAAGCCGTGTAGAAAGGGTCGCAAGCCGTCTGTCGTCCAGGTCTTAGGATCTTGAACACGTTACAAATGTTCTTCACGTTCTTCCTGAAAGCAAAGACTCTAGGACGAGGTGGAGAAAGTAGGAAGAACGAAGGATCCAACTCACCAGAAAGTAGTCCGAGAGTGATATGTGTAATGACGGTGCATCTCCCATTTATTGAAAAGAAAGAAAAACAAAGCAAAGGAACAAGCAGGCCCACGGCAAAATTACCAGAACAAATGGGTCCTTGACTTAGGTTCAAGAAGTGCAAACTTGTGAGATGTAGAGCCCCACAAATATACTACATAACAATACCATGCCCCTGGGCAAATACTTGCTAGGCTTATATTGCTCTTAACCACAGTAACAAACCATAAGTGATAAATAAAACATGAGTAAACAGGGGGGGGGGGGGATTAAGTAACAAGAGTTAATTGCTCTTGCAATTATTGAGGGTGCCCTAAAGGAATGATTCCTTGGCCAGCTAGCCCACACTCTGATTACATAGAAAAGAACAATAATTAGTTATTATGAGATGATGATGATTCCTTAGCCAGCTAGCCCACACTCTGATTACACAGAAAAGAACAATAAGTAGTTATTATAACATTGATAAACATGTTGGGGAGTAAGTAACCTGAGTTGATTGCTTTTGCAATAGGCTGTGGCTATTTAACCGTAGCCACGGAAAAATTACGTTATACAATTTAACCGTAGACTGTACTACGGTAACAAAAACATCTTCCAAGACCTTTAACGTTGCTATTTTAAACGAAAGTCCTTTTTGGTAGGTAGGCTAGGCCTAGGCCTAAATGTCGTCGTCCTTTTTGCTGTTTTGGTAACAAAAAAATCTTCCAAGACCTTTAACGTTGCTATTTTAAACAAAAGTCCTTTTTAGGCTGCCTACCTAGGCCTAGGCCTGGCACTTTTTAAACGCTTTTATCATCTAGAATTGTGTTTGCGACGGGGCCGAATGTAGTGAAATCATTTGCAGAAAAAAACATGGACCCAAATAGAATGGTAAAAAAAACGACCAAACGAAAATTTGAACCGCCGAACTTTTGCATAGAATTCGGACGCGCTACCACTCTGCCACAATGCAGTGTGATATTTGCAGCTATTGGCCTAGTTAGGTGGTATCGTACTGCTACGGACGATTTGTTATTGTTAATTTGTCCGTAGCCTACGGTTAAATAGCCACTACCTTTGCAATAGTGGGTGTCCCCCTAAGTAAATACCTCTTGGGCTAAGTCGCCCTGGAAAACATCACAACTCAGGGCCCGGAAACGGGGACGAGAAACAGCAGAAGTTCTCAAGGTAGAGTTCACTCCCACAGACAGCCGGAAGCCGAGGGCCAGGTTAAGATAGGATCGCGGGTAGTCCACGCCCTAGGAACTAGGCCTAACTCCAAGCCTCTACTAGGACCCAAGGAGGTATGAATAATGTAAGGAGACAGCATGCGCTATCTGTGGCTGTACAAATGAACGTGGCCGTTTTGAACGTCTCTGATCGAGTTTTTCGCAGTATTTGCTGCTTCTCGTTGGTGCTGACCAATATGGCGGCTACTAAAACATAGAGTTTTTCGCAGTATTTACTTCTTCTCGTTGGTGCTGACCAATATGGCGACTACCATCGACGGCACTGAAACAGCTGATATTATACTTGAAACATCGATAAAACTCTTGTATCAATATGAGAATGAATAATAAAGAGTTGAAATTTAATTTTTGTTGATGTGCTGCGTTTTTGTTTGTTTTGGAATGTTCATAGCTTTGACAATGAGCTCTAATAATACCGACGACCTTGCTTTGGGTTCGAGGCTTTCGCGCACCACCATTGTCGTTCAAAGTGGCTATGGTTTTGACGGCGACATGCTGTCTCCTTACATTATTCATACCCCCTTACTAGGACCCTGTCAAAAGAGAGAAACCCACCTAGGAATAGAATAAACAGCAAATACCGTAATATAACACTACGTAGTGTTATATTACGGTATTTGAAAACAGCACCCACAAGACGCCACTGCCGCCTAAACAAATATAAAACAAGGAAAATAACTCACCACAGCTTGGTTAAAAGAGTAGGAAACCAGGAAACCGACGGTTTCGTGGGAAAACGCCCCCCTTGGCCACACCTATTACGAGGGCTAGAAGAACGCCCGTGTACCCTGGCCGGTTGTTCCTCCCAACTGTCAAGCTTGCCCGTCACCCACGGGGAAAACCAGCTGACTCACCGCCAGCAATACACACACCAACTCGCCGCACCGCCAGACACAAGCCCGCGAACAAATACAGGGCGGCAGGTTCAAAATAATAAGAACAAGGAGCAACAACTAGGAATAACAGTAGGTGATGGGCTGATAAAACAGAACGTCACAAAGCGTTTGCGAAACTTCCTAGTTAAAATTCAGTAAAACATCATTTTGATAATAATTCTTGAAACGGACCTTTAAAAACAAACCATTGTTGCATGAACTAAAGACTATCGCTAAGAAGGAGATTTCCCAGTCGTGACAAATTATTCCACGGCATAGGCTTGTGACGTCAGAGGGCTTTTAAAAATAAATGGTCGAGAAAATATATAAAATAACAAACTTTGGCGGTCAATAAAAGTATTTAAAATTGTATTGATTGTAATTCATATTTGTTATTAGTTATATTGTGCTCAAAGATGAATGGCTGAAGCCATGCACAAGTACCCTGTATTTATGTGGCTTCAGTCATCCAATCCGGAAATTGTATCTTTGTTTTGTACTGTACTCGAGCCTAAATAAAATGAATTGAAAAAAAAAAATTGAATTGTGTTAACAGTATTGTTGTAAATAAATGAAGGACTTTCTTCTCCATATACTAGAATCAATATTGGACGATCGTGCATATTCCCTATTGTTATAGAAATGCCAAAATATCCAGCCTATGTAATTTAGCCACAGTGTTGTGCAGCAAATGGGATTTTGAGCCATTAGGATTTGCTGACTGTGCGAGTATACCATTGTAATGTGTGGCAATAAACCAATGCACAATAAAAATAAATAAAAATGAGTTTTAAAATAAAATAAAATGTCGACTATAATTTAAATTCCAGGTCATAACCTAATATATCTCCATTTAACAAGTACCGTATAATGCACATACATTTAAAAGTTAGTCTGTACTAGGAAAACGCTTAAGTCCCACCGCGTTGTTGGATGAGCGTAATTGGTGCATTGAGCTGCCATGTGTTATGCGTATTTTCTGTTGTTCTGTGAAAAAATCATTACTAAGTTGAAATTTTTAAAAATATTATTAAATAAAAAAAAAATAACTTATATTTTTTTAATTAATTGTAATTTAAAAAAAAATAAAAAATCGTAATAATGAAATTTTCATAAGAAATAATTATTCGATTACGCACAAATTGAACACGAATATATTAATTCATAAAATTAAGGTTCTGTGAAAAAATCATTACAATAGGATAAAAAGCATGTAGGTGTTATAAGTCAAAGAATTGTTTTAAAAAATAAAAAAAATAAAAAATTTCGATTTTCATGAGAAATAAATTTTCGATTGCGTTCAAATTTCACACGAATATCTAAATTCATGGACTTTTGGTTCTGTGAAAAAATCATTAAAATCGGATAAAGCATGTAGGTGTTATAAGTCGAAGAAATTTTTTTTAAATCGAAAAAAAAATCGTAAAATTGCGATTTTCATGAAAAATAATTTTTCAATTGCGCTCAAAAACGTGGCAGTTCTAAGTTCAGAGATTCCGAAGGCCTCCATAAAATTTCATTGCAATTGGAGCATCGGTTTAGCCGGAATCGTGTTAACAAACAGACAAAAATACAAAAAAAAAGAAGAAAAAAAAACATTCCGGATTTTTTTCTCCAGTGTAGTGAAATGGAATCTTTGCTTCACTCGCTACGCTCATCCAATAAACGCAAAAGCCACTTTCAAGTATGATGAATTCAAGTATGATAAACACACACATAACAAAAACTTGTAGAAATACAGCCAAACCTTACACACTCAAAAGGAATGAGATCTAAAAAAAGGGCCAAGCTCATCTACCCTTCCACATAAACGTACAGTGTCCCATAACAGCATCCTCGAAAAGCTTGGCAAAATAGAATTTGCGATTATTAATTTAACGTAATAGTTTATCCAAGTTCTTTTTTTCTAATTAATTTAAACGTAATAACATGCAAATTCTATTTTGCCAAGCTTTTCGAGGATGCTGTTATGGGACACTGTACGTTTATGTGGAAGGGTAGATGAGCTTGGCCCTTTTTTTAGATCTCATTCCTTTTGAGTGTGTAAGGTTTGGCTGTATTTCTACAAGTTTTTGTTATGTGTGTGATCTCATTACTTTTTCAAGTTCCATTACAAAATTATTTTCTAAAATATAATATTTTTATCAAAGTTGATTTAAATTCTATGGTATTAGCAGTAACAATATAGGATGTAAAATATCTAGACCCGGATTCATGTACATCCTGGGTATAGGTGGTATAACCATGGTATAACGACGGTATAAGGACTGGACCCCAATTCTTGAGTTCGTGGGAGATGAGTTGAAAACGCAATTTGAAAACGAAGTCGTTTTCGTTTTCGAAGGAATTGGTATTCTTGAACGGTATCGTGGAAAACGTCATGGGTTGTGAGTTGGTTGAAAGAGTATCACGAAATCCAAACACTTTAAAAAGATTTGCGTATAGCAAAGAGCTCGAAAAAGTTCTATATTTATTCTAGATGGCAGTGCCTTCATAAACGCGGGCCAATCGAAAGACAAGTTGTATGAAATGATTTGATTGTTGCAATTATGTAAACAAACAGATGAGCAAGTTCATATCAGAACGATGTTGTGCTGGCATAGGGTTGGCTAGGCTTGTCAAACATGTAATGTAAGTATGAATTTTACTAGTCCTATAGCCAAATGGAACTTTAGACCTACACTTTTGCATTATAAATAATTTTCCACATCTGGGCCTAGGCCAGGGACGGTTTCTGATTTGTTTTATGAGAGTATAATGACACTGTAATGCAGGCTGGAAGATCATTCAATAATCATGTCACTATTGGGATATTGATTTCAATCAATATTGGTTTGGGCATAAACATTCAACAGGAGTAGTTATTAGTCAATAGGCAAATGCATACTGCTGCCTATTCACTTGGTCCATATAGGCATCAATAACCCAAATCAATAACCACAACATCGATTGTGATTGATTGGTTATTGAGTCCTATACTGGAGATTTGAAATAATCATTGAATTGAAATGTAAATTATACACAACTCAAAGTTGCACATTCCACAGTTCACTTGGCTAACGGGCACGTTCGTTTATGTCATGTTGAAATAACACACCACTGCCGAGTCAGCTATGTGCAATCTAGAAATAACTGAGTACATTGATTCATTGACGTCACGCAGAGGTTTGAGAGAATTCCCCTCTCTTACCCCTCTGATAAAGTGAGTGCCAACTCATTCTCTTTTGTGTGATCTAGAGTAGAGGAAGGAAGGTATTTCCAATTGTTGGGGAATGTCTATGTAAATTCATAAGTATTGTTGTGAAAGTATTGAAAGTATGTTCATTAAAGTTGGTTTATTAACATCAAGCTTATGATTTCAAAGTGACACCTGTTATCCCCGAACTCCCATCACAGTACTTCATCTCAGGTCAAATAGTCATAATTAATTGAGAGCCTTGATTGGTTTTAATCAATATTCATTGATTGGCATCTATCGCCCGGCACTACAACACCTTTTCTCGTTCCACACAAAGAAGAAAAATTTTAAATGTCCGCTATTTGTTTACGTATCGCACTTTCCCGCCTAACTCTGCTTATACCGTCAACAAGTGTCAAGTAACTATGGTTACTTGTTGATTGTATGCCAAGTGTTTAAGGCTTATTTTAAAACCTTTATTTGGAAGCCTTCCAACAAACTTTTTCAACTTTTTTTTTCAAAAGAGACTATATTTCTATAACCTTAATGTCCATGTAAAATATGAACATTGTAGTCCCACCCGTCTGGTCAGAATCGCGGGCCGACGTATTAGATGTTAGCAGTAGCAGTAGTAGGCAGTAGTAGGCAGTAGTAGGCAGTATAATATAATAATCGTATCCCGATAAAATTTGGCATGTGTTGTCAGGTACCTAAATCCCCTCGATTGTGATAGTTTTCAAGTTCACATCACGTTACATGACGGCTGGGTAACACCTCGAAATCACCCCAACTCTGCTTGGTGTATAAGGTGCTTGAGTGTGTAGCGCACCGCGGCTTGGCTGCGGCGCCCTAACGGGCACCTAGATTGACATTTCGAAGTAACAAAATCAGTTCACACACTCCAGTGACGAACGAAGATGTCGATGAAACGACGCGTCTTTATTTCATTCAGAAGGAAAATAAGTATTCAATATTACATCCCGCATTTATCTTGTCAAACCAAGGATTATGACCGACCTTAAAGCTACCAACATTTTTATAAAATGCATATTCCAGAGCATTATGTTACACTTAAATGATCGTTTAAAAAATTATATCTTATCTTGTAACTATGAGATTTAGACGATTTAGTTAAGTTTTTTAGTCCAGAAATTTTCAAAAATATTCGTTTAGGAGACTTTTTTAAATCGGCTTTAACCTGCTTAATTTTTGTTCCACATAAATACAAGAACATCGTACCAATCCAGAATGTCCCTGTAGAAAATCGTATCTTGAAACTGCATACAAATTATACACTCAACTCAACCACGCCAAAACGTGTAATCCGAAATCACACCCCGTCTTGGTAATCAGCATATTTTAGTCGAACCACTTATCCAAAATAAAAACACAAAAAGGTTGTCGAGTACGTCAATAATGGTAAATAACTTTTGTTTCGACCAAAATCCTTCAAGGTCACGGGCCAAAAGGTCGTCCCCGTGTTATTTCTAATAATGGGAGATTTTTGCCTATGGGACCTGTTCGAAAATTACAGTTTGACAATTTTTTTCGGGTCATGGTGGACCCAATATTTTCTTCTGTTTCTCTGTAAATTCATATTTAGTGACCGAATGAAATATGTTTTTAAAGTTAGAGGCTCCTTAAGAGGAGGCAGGCATGCCCATTTTGCTATGTTTCAAATTTCTCAGAAGAATTAAGTAAAAAATGTATGATATTTCACATTAAGTAAAAATGAAATATGGAGGTACCGTTCATTGAGCGTTTCCATAAATTGTTCTAGAAAATAAATAAAAAGGTTGTTTAATTTTGTAACATTTTGAATCTGTCAAAAGGGTCAAAACACTCACAGACGTCTGCATTTTCTGACTAGTTTATGATAATGTTGAACCTCTGCTATGATAGGAGAGAACATCAACCCTCCACCCTTTAGCAATGTGAGATGCTACGCCTGTAGCGAGGAACCAGACACCTGTCTTCGTATCTCACACAGTCACAGGACAGTGTTATAGTATTCATTCAAAAGGCAGTGGTTTCTTTCAAACTAAGACACATTCTATTTTAATAAGTATTTTGAAAGTACATCATAACACAATATTGTAAAATTGTTAACTAAATGCACATTGTGTTTACTCGAAGACACAAAAGATGAACATACTGACTCACGCTGAAAACAGTGTCTCACAATAGTAGTCCCATATTTGAAACAATTTAAAATTTCACAATCAAATCAAAATTAGAATATAATCAAACTAAAAACATTAATAAGTAACAAACACATTAACAGAATGGACACACATCATTTGAAGAATACATGCTCCAGGACAATGCAAATAATGACATAAAATACAAAATTGTTTTTTTCCCCTTTCCGTATGACTAAATTGAGCAACTTATCACACTTATGAGCGTTCTCAGATAAGAAGAACATAATTGATGTTTTAATTATTTTATCACATATAGAAATTAATCTAGTTCATCGTATTTTTCTATTGTTCTGCCTTTCATGGCAAATTAAGCTGTTTTTAGATTGAGGACAAAATGCATGAAGAAAGTGACTGGATATTCTGTATTAATGCAAAATTAGAGCGGACAGCTAGTTAATAACTAAGGATGTAAAGAAAAAAAATATTAAAAAGTTTGTTAAAATTTAGAATGTGACGACAAAGAGTACAGAAATGTAACAAATTGCTTCTTGTGAGTATTTATTTAGTAATATTGATGAACAATATGAGTAATATTTAGGTGTCCTCCTTTGTAAATCAGTGTTTATAACTGAATAGGATAGACGTTAAAGAAAGAAAGAAAGAAAGAGAGAAATAGTAAATAAACGGGCAACAAATTAGGAAAAGTTTGGTCCTTCATAAAGCCTATTTTTGCTTTGAGCCAACTTGAGTGGTTTCTGAAAGAATAGAACGTGTGCCTAGGGGTTCCTGTAACAGTTAGAGTCGTCACGTGGCCTAAGTGACATCTTGTGTTCAGCGCATCATGTCCTTGTGTCGTCTCATAACGTGGCAGGAGATATTCTCACTCCTCTTGGCACGATAATTACAAAACGGACACTGAAACTGCGGATCTTTCCCGCACTCGTATCTCATGTGTCTGTTCAGACTGAACTTCTCCTTGTAATTCTTGTCACAGTTTGGGCACTGATTACGAGAGGCGTGGCGCGTATCAGCCGAGGCATGCTCAGCCAGACAGACGTTGTGGGCCGCACCTGCAACGTGCAACATATGAGACAAATACAATGCTGCATCTTCGAGCTATGTATGTGGACAGTATCAAGAAGCATGTGGACAGTATCAAGAAGCATGTGGACAGTAATTCAAGAAGTATGTGGACAGTATCAAGATAAAAGAAGCATTGTGGACTGAATGAAAGACCGAGTTCACTTATGCATACATGTTGTCAACGCCAATTTGCAAATGAATTCGGGTTCTTAAACATCATCCTTCCCAAGGAATTGTCCAGAAAGACAATAGGCAAGTAGGTAAAACTTCAATAAATGTGAGGTGAGCAATCTACACATTATATGGAAGGAAAAAGTAACCAATTTCTTTGAGTGAAGATATTTTCGGGATGTTAGGTGATACTTACAAACTATAGAACCGTTCACAGCTATGCTTTAGCAAGGTGCGATCGGTAAAGCATAGGACATTCATATGGTTGATTTGAAAATAAACATTAACCCTTACCAAATTCGTTAAGACTTGGGAGTAAGGTATAGCAGCCGCTTAGTGAAAACTGTGCATCCAGTCCTTAAAAGGGCTATTATCCCCCCAAAAAAATGTTTGCCACATAATCTATAGCATATTCATACTACAATAAAATGGCCAAATTATATCTTGCAACTATGATTTAACAGGAATTTTTCAATTTTCTTTTTGATCCAGAAATTTTCCGAAATTGGCGTTTTGGGAAATTTCTTAAATCAGCTATAACCCGTTTCTTTTTGTTTCACATAGATACAATAGATCGTACCAATACAAAATGGCCCTTTATAACACCGTGTCTTGACACTGTGCACAAATATACACTCAAACACCCAAAAAATATACCTTCCAAAATCACACCCCTTCTTGATAATCAGCATATTTTGACCGAACCACTTGCCCAAATTATAAAACAAAATAAAGAGGTTTCACAGAAAAGGGCTGTAAGGTACGTCAATAATAGCCAATATTTTTTTGGATCAAAATCCTCCAAGGTCACGGGGCATAAAGATCGTTCCCATGTTATTTCTTATGGGAGATTTTTGCCGATGGGACCAGCACAGGCCTGTCCAACCCTTGACCCTTGACCCTTGTCCCCCCGCGTCTCCCCTTACGTTCCTCCCTCTGGAAAGAAGTATACACGGTGGTTACTCATAGACATTGTTTTATCTTGCAGGAGGCGCAAATAATCATAACTGTTAAAGCGACCTAAAAGTACTAATACTAATACTTATATCATACCTATATCTCGAAAAATACTTTTTGAAAAATAAATCGGGTCATGTGGACCCAATAATTTTTTTGTTCATTTCTAAATTCATAACTATAGTTACTAGTTAGTAACTAGAAAGAAATATATTTTTTGAGTTTATAGGGTGAATACCCCTTTAATCAAATTTGAAATCAATAAAACACTTGCCCTGCGATTTTGTGTGACTTGTTTCGTCTGTCGCAGAAGTCAACTTGTTTATTAATGAAACTTTTAGAGCAGGTGAGGTTAATAATGTAATGCAATATTTAGACTATACACCACACTTGTAATAAAAATATTTGTATTTACAAGTGATAAGAATAGTCTAAATATTTCATTACATTATTAGAAGTCAACTGGTTGTGATGAGATTGCAATTGATTGTTTTGTTCTTAATGTATTTTAATGAAACTTTAAGAGCAGGTGAGGTTAATAATGTAATGAAATATTTAGACTATATACTGCACTTTTAATAAAAATATTTGTATTTACAAGTGCAGTGTATAGTCTAAGTATTTCATTACATTATTAGAAGTCAACTGGTTGTGATGAGATTGCAATGATTGTATCGTTGTAAAACTTGATGAACGTGATACTGGTCAATATAAGCAATATTCGTAATTTTAACTTTATTTGGAAGATCAGGGACCAAAAATAGACTCATCCAAGACTCTGGTCGGCTACCACTGTAAACATCAACAAAGGCGCGATAAATGTGTTTAAGGTTAAAGTCTACCACCAACATTAAAACCACGTGAAATTACAGTATTTCAGTGATATCACGAGAACGGTGCAACATATCTCAAAACTGAAGTTTAGTTGGTATAAGGGCAAATCAAGTGTAAGGCCACAATGCGCCACTCTAGCCGATGATAGGCTAGGGATGCCTTAGGTAGGGGGAAGAAAGGAATGTTACCGGGTACTCAATACATGACTCACTCACTTGTCTAACAACGACTTTGGCGTTTTCCTAGTTAATATGGAACGGTAGTGAAAAGATTACTTTCACAGCCACAAAGTCGTATCAATGCAAGATAACAAAATAACATGCCAGGATGCAAAACAGCACAGTAGGATAAAAAATTATTTTCGCCACGAAAGTACGGCCAGTCAAACATGGTAGTTATCACATGTATTTGATCCCAAAAGACAAACATTATAAAAGTACTGCATACAAATGAAATGAGTACCTTCATGTTAAATAAATACAATGCCATAAACAATGCTTATTGGCAGTTCAGGTAAAACAAAGTTTGTTTAGATCTATGCAGATAATTCAGATTCAGACGACGAGAAGTCAAACTATCTGTGGCCGGACACACCTCGCCGTCACAGCCTCGAGAACATGACAGAGTGTTGCTTGTGAACTTTCAGTAGATGCCTCTTGATGTCTCCCTTCCTCTTGGAGCGGAAGGTGCACACTGGGCACTGCAGGTGGGGGTCCTTCCCACACATCCAGCGTGGCGATCAGGTCGAGAACATGACAGAGTGCGGACACACATCGCCGTCACAGCCTCGAGAACATGACAGAGTGTTGCTTGTGAACCTTGAGTAGATGCCTCTTGATGTCCCCCTTCCTCTTGGAGCGGAAGGTGCACACTGGGCACTGCAGGTGGGGGTCCTTCCCACACATCCGAGCGTGGGCGATCAGGTTCTTCTTCTGCTTGTAGCTGCACGGACATGACGGACACTGGTAGCGCTCTGAGTACTCGTGGTCGTCAACAACGGGGCTCGTGAACGGCATCCACAACATTGACGGTAACTCGTCTGAAACACGGAATGTGTTCACCATCATTGTTAACATGGAAGAAAGCTTTACAAGAAGTGTAATTTCACTGTCACCTGTGTGTACAACCTGTCCGCCCAGTCTTGTACTTGAACTTGTAGCATTCGTCTGATACAAAACCAGCGTTGTTTTGTAGAAAGAGATCACTTCCCTTGTACAACCCATAGGTCCAGATTTCCAGCAACCACTTAAAATGTATTTGTTAGTTAACCGTAGTGACTAAAAGTTACCTGGCAGTTAAGACTGTTGGCTAAGCTCGAGAAAACCAGGCTTTGACGCAGAACGCAGAGGTAAAGTCAGGATCACTTGGAAGCTCTATCATTTGTTCTATCGGGTTGTGGTTTGCACCAAAATGTTAAGTAAGAATATGTAATTGTTGGTATCAAGGCACATTTTCCAAATACTGCTCACTTTTCTTATAAACTGACCGTAAATATGACACCAAACAGTTAATTTGTAGTAATTTCCCAATTTTGTGTAAGAGACAATTATTTGAAATTTCAAAATCGGCTTTGATACAGACACGCGCTCATCCTTTGTGAACAGCCTTCCAAAAATGCAGATTTTTGGATGAAAATTGAAGGTCAAAAAGCGGTACGTTCTTCATGTGAAATTAGCTGGATTTGACGATCGAGCGTTTTTTAAATGGGCATTTAACATTGTAAAAAAAGTTGGCCCGAGCTTGGCAAACAGTCCACTACAATTATAGATTTAACGGGACTTTGTGTTGAACAGTAACGGTCTATGTGACTATAAAACAAGAGAATAGTTAAAATTCAAAATTATCTCTTTGCAACAACATTGCTCAAGATTAAAGGAACACATGGTATTTTTGGAATCGTTTCTAGACCTAAAATGTAAAACAGTACATCTATTAGAAGAATTAAAAATAATAAATCTCTAGAACATACACATCCATCCATCCGTCAAACCATCCATCCATCCATCCATCCATCCGGTCCGTCCGTCCATCCATCCGTCCGTCCGTCCGTCCGTCCATCCATCCATCCATCCATCCATCCATCCATCCATCCATCCATCCATCCATCCATCCATCCATCCATCCATCCATCCATCCATCCATCCATCCATCCATCCACCCACAACACAGTTAAAAATATAGGATGGGAAAGGAATGTATGACACTTGGAAGGGGTAATAAACATATACTTCACGATATTTTCCTAGTAACGAAAGTTGTTTTATTAAAAACGTGTGGTACAAGCAAAACCACCCAGCTCTTCGACATCGATATAGTCACCTGTTGTCCAGGAAGCTTCTCTTCCTTCACCTTATCGTATGTAGGCCTAATCCACGATTGTAATTTGTTATTTAAGGTTAGATAAGTTGTTTATCCCAGGTTGAAGCACTACAATATGTGAGCATTGCTAGATTCACAGCACTTTGTCTTTGTCTCACTTCTTGTTTTAAGAGATAATTGTGCAGGGCATAGATGGTACCACTCTACTACCACATTGAAACCTACAGTATAATCCCAGTGCTCGGTCGGTACATACCTTGGTTGACTTTTTTTTCATAAATTATTTTACTCTCATATTATTTTATATTGTCAAATTTTAATTTTGCATGCAGAGAATTTGATGAAAACATCAAAATAACAAAACAAAAATGTCAAAAGTAAACCAATTTTGTAGTTAGCGTTCAACTTCAGCCCCTCTTACGGTAATCAGGGTTGAGGTTTCAACGAAAGTTAGAAGATTTTTTTTGGTATAACAGCTTTAACAAAAAACTTCACGTTTGACACCAGCTGTTGTTGGCATAATGAATATACCGTCTAGCAAACTCTTAATTATTTTTTATTACCAGTCTTGACAGCTCTAGTCCAATTTTACATAGACCCTGACTATATTAAAAATATGGCGATGTAAAAGTGACATGAATGATGATAAAGTAAAAAATATAATCGGGTAGTGACCACTGACGAACCATAACGAAATATATTAAAAAAATCATAATACAACAATAAAACGAATATTTTTTTGTGAAATAATTTTACTGCAAGAATGACGTATATCCAACAGAACACAACAAGGATAAAATATTGCATAGTACGAGAAGATCATGACATCATTAACTCTGAATTAAGGAACGTGACTTCATTGCATTGTATATTGTAGGCTAATGTGCAACATGTAAAAAGCACAAAATCTCAATTACTTCACAAAGCTTTCATATATTTACCTTCAACATGAAATCAAGGAAATACGAAATTTGTTTATATTTATAAGAGACTAATTGAGTTGTTATTAATATTTAATACCATCCAGAAATTAAAAAATCCATCCCGATCGGGGTTCGAACCCGAGTCTTCCACATTCCGGGCAGGCGCCTTAGCCAACTAGACCACCGGACGGTAACTATTTAACTTCAGAATTGTAGTAACATTATATAACTGAATGGATATTTATGGATGGATTATTGTGAGTTATAACCATGTGATTAGTCACTTAATAAAACACGTGGTATAGTTGCAAATCAATTAAATTCATGAGATTGACAAATAAAGAGTCTTGAGCAAAATATAAATGTTGCTTCCATACCAGGTTTGATTAAATCGTAGATTCATTGCAGCAGGCTAATGTATTACTGTAGTTGAATGCCGTCGCATTTCATGTTTCTTTACATTGCTAGCACGAATAGAGCGATAGGTACAAAAAGAACACTGATTCTTAGGCTCTTTTCCACACTCGTTCTTGACATGAAACTTAAGACCTTTAAACTCTTTGAAGCGTTTAGGACAGTTCGAACAATAGAATCCTGTCTTCTCTGCATTGTTAGTAACATAAACGCGATTCCATGGAGCACCAAATATATCTGAAACAGCGACAGAGGGCAATGCATCAAAACCACTAATATCCATTACTAAGATCAAGTCGGCATCGATTTGCTGATGGCTAGAGACACTATGGCAAGCTGATCAGTGTAAACAATCATTGTTGACACTACTACTACTAACTAGACACCAAATCAAGAAGACCACCGACAATACATATAAATTCAAAGCAATTGTAAATTTTGTTTAGGCCATAAATGCCAATACAGAGAGCTCACCTCGCACCCTACTCACTGCTCGGCTGTTTCATTGAGAAGGATGACATTTGCAAACGTAATTTGTTGAGACGGTCGACGTTATATCGTGAAATTGGTCTTTCATTGTGCGAGGTGAGCGCCGAGATTATAATTTAGAATTATTGATTTTATGGGCCAATCAAAAGTATGAAGTTTCTTTGAGCTAAAACATCGGCGATTGCCTTCGTCATTTGACAAAAAGTTTAGTCGCCGGCTCATCACATCAGACTGTATCTCAGCAATGAGTGATGCATTAGTAAACTAGTAAAATGTAGCAATGTAAGAGCGAGGGGGAAGTCGTCTGTGGATGACTCTGTGGTAGACGAGGCTTTAGATTGGAAATCCAAGGCGCAAATACGTATTGTTTTAATGAGATCACAGAAGAACCGAGGACAAGAATATGGTAAAAGTAAAAAGAGTTTATCCATATATGTGTAAAGCTTAAAGGGGCTAAAAACCCCAAATATTATTTTTTACCACGTGATCTATAGCACAATTTTACACTTAAATGAGCATTTAAAAAATTATATCTTGGAACTGTGATTTAACACGAATTTTTTTAATTTTTTTGATCCAGAAATTGGCGAAAATTGGTGTTTTGGAAAATTTCCTAAATCGGCTTTAACCTGCTTCTTTTTTGGTGCACATAGATACTAGAGCATAGTACCAATCTAAAATGCCCATTTTTTACATCGTGTCTTGTAACTGTGCCCAAATATACCCTCAAACACGCAAAAAATATGCATTCCAGAAACACACCCCATCTTGGTAATCAGCATATTTTGAACAAACTACTTGCTCAAATTACAAAACAAAATATAGAAAATTTACAGAAAAGGCTGTCGAGTACGTCAATAATGGCCAATATTTTTTTGGATCAAAATCCTCCAAGGTCACGGGGCATTAAGATCGTTCCCATGTTATTTCTTATGAGAGATTTTTGCCGATGGGACCTAGCTCGAAAAATGTCATGCTTGACAATTTTTTGGGAGGTCATGGTGGCCCCAATAATTTTTCTGTTAATTGCTAAATTCATTACTAGTTAGCCTGAATGAAATATATTTTTTGAGTTTAGCGGTTAAATACCCCTTTAACATGCTGCTGAAAAAGTAAATCAATAGAGAGAAAACCAATTTATCGGATGCTGACAAACCATTGTTGTGTGACCACAAGGATACAGCTTAATTAATAAACAAAACATACATACACAAATACAATAAAATATGGTATAAATGGTTTTGTATATTGCAATAGCATCCTACCAAAGGTGCAATACAGACATGAAAAAAGATCTTGCTTGTTTCTGAATAATTCTCCCATAAGTGTTTTTCTTTTTCATGAGTACCGACCAAATAAGAAAGCAACAAATAATATAATAAATAAACAAACTAACAGTAGATATTCTGTAGCTACGCTCGACGTCCACACAGTCCAATGGTCGTACAACGTATACAAGGAGTGCATGGGGATACGGGTTTAGATTTAATAATAAAATACAAGATGAATTATATTTTAAAGGCCAAGATTTATTATTGAGATACAAATGATAAATTAACATTTAACATGGACACAAATACTACATGCGGAAATGTGTTAACATAGGCACTGACATGAACTGTCAATACGCAGTTACGCCTCGAAACCAAGTATGCATTGAGTAATCTGGCGGAGACTAACTAAACGTAACTACGCACATTTTTCATTACAATTCAGCCTAGGATGTAATACTGAATAACACATCTCAAGTTTAACGAAGATTGCAATAGTATTGAATTCAATGATGGAACACCCAAATACTCATTAAAACCAGAGCAAATACATATATTGTAATACTATGTGAGTATCTTGAGTCACTTTTAATTGGGCAAATTATTTGGTGCTAAAATATACGAACACGAATAATCAATTTTAAAGTGGTTAGGTTGAAAAATGTTGCACGATTCGCAGTCTTAGGGTCGCAGTAAACCAAGGCCTACCATATTAACTAACAATAAGAACAGGACAGTCGTACCTACTCAGGAGGCAGAGCCAACCTTCTAAATCTCAAGTACGAACATGTTCCTTTACGGATCTAGTGTTAATGTGGACATCTTTTACCGGATCCGATTTACCAAATATATTGACATTATAAATTACGATTGTTACATCCCTGCTTAATTGTGAGATTCAAATTAGTAAATTAAATCACTGGTACAATATTAGTGTAATGCTTCAAAATAAGAGGGGGTTCAGAACAAAGTGGACCACGCAACACATTTCCTTTCATCTAGATGTTTGAAGTTAAAGACCAAAATAATTAATACAATAAAATGTAGCTTGTATTCAACCTATTGATTCTTCACATATTAAACAAAAACATTGTAAATTCAGAACAAAATCATAAGTTCTTAGTTCAGACTAAAACACCGTATTAAGTAAATGGTCAAGACTCAATTTGCCTCTCAACAAATTCATGTTTTTGCTAATGTATTTTGGGTTCAATTTTGTGGGTTGGTCCAAATCATTGCTACATGGGTCCATTTTACTTTTCAATGTTTTGAATGTGGGTTTGCACTGTGCTTCTGAACCTCTCAAATAACCTCATTTTTTTTCAAACAACACATGAACGTGTTAAGTAATTGGGTGTGAAGATAACACATGTACAAACTGAACAACATAAATGTTCACACACATATTGCGCAATGAGATTTAATTAAACTATAAAGCTGTGGTTTCTCTTCTCTGAGCTGCCTCAGTAAGGGTGTCTCAAGATTCAATATAAAATACTTGGACACGTTCGTTTTCTGTTTTAGAAGGATAGGTCGTCGATTGGCCAATGAGTCTCTACGAGTGAAGTAACACAGGAAAACAGAACATTAAACTGGAACCAAAGCCAATTTTCCACACTCGAGTGTGATCTATTTTGTCTCTAATTATGTTGCTCTTTCGCTTGGCGTGGTACGGCCAACAAGGTTAGGGACTCGCTTGGCGTGGTACGGCCAGCAAGGTTAGGGAAACTGTGACTCTGGCTTCTATTCCGGTACTAAATTTGAGTTGGCGCTCAAGGTGCCTGTTGACGGTGATCTGTCGCTTCGCAAGGTGGGGGCAACACGGGCAAGGAAATTCCGGCTCTCTTTCTTACGCCCTTGGCTAATCCTTCATTCCGAACTAAATGTGTTGACGCTTAATAGCCTGGTGAATGGCGTCTGTCGCTCTGGCGCGGACGAGCCAACATGGGCAGGAAATGCGGCTCTCCCAAATCGTGTCAAGAATGAGACTTTAAGTCGACAAGTACTTAATCTGCTGGACAGCTGCGCATTGTAGGGTATACGCTTTTGGAATATTTTTCCGTAGTTGGTCGCAGCAAGCCACGCGGTGCCTAGAACATTTGGGGGAACTTGTCAGTAATCATCTACTGAATAAGTGATGACAAATACATTACAACCATTTAGTGTTATTTATTATTGATTGAAGGAGGTAGTCGAACCGAGCACAAGAGAAGAACAATATGGTTTTAGAAGTGGGCGATCCACTATTGTTGCAACATTTTTGCATATTTTCTTTTTAGATCTGGAAATGGCATACGATCACCTGCCGAGAAAAAGTTTGGTAGTGTCGAGAGCAAAAGGGAGGTGGACGAGGTTTGAAAGAGAGGATAAGGAGTACATATGTCGGGAGTGAAAGTTGTGTTCAAACAACTATGGGTAGATCAGATTAGATTGAAGTAAATGAGGGATTTCAGCAAGGTAGTGTTTTATCCCCAACTTTATTTACTGTCGTAATGTATCAAATACTAAGAAGAGTGGAACCAAGGATAGATGGAAGAGACACAATAACCTAAGTGTTAGCTGTTGATATCTTAATTTGGGGTGAGTGTTGAAGAAGTGCAAGGAAAGTTGGAGAGATGGAATGTAGTTGCAACAGAATTTGGGTTAAGTATGTCAGAATAAAATCGAATGTTTAGTGATGAAAAGGGATACAAAGGCCATGCAAAAATTAGGAAAAGTTAAGATTAAGTGGAAAAGTATTAGAAGAAAGGGAAGAATTTAAGTACTTAGGAAATATTTTGACAAATGATGCTATAGTTTATAGGAAAGTGACAGCTTGGGTACAAAAACCGGAAGGGTTTTACCAACTGGTGCGAAAGCTGCTTTCGAACGAGATGTTTCCACAGAGATGCAAAGTTCTTTTATATAAAGCTTAGTTCATAACTATACTAACTTACGGTGCAGTAACCAGGACAGTTGGAGCGAAGGAAGAGTCAGTTGGAAGCGGCAGAGATGACATTTTTAAGAGGTATTAAGGGAGTTAAAAACTGGACTAGATTAGAAGCAACGTTATAAGAAAGGAATAAGGACCGGAGAAAACGAGGTTTAAATTAGGAAAAGAATGTTTAAGATGGTTTGGGCATATGAAGAGGATGGAAATTATAGGATCCCAAAACGAGACTTCGAAGCAGGGGAGAAAAGTAAAAGAAAAGTAGGAATAGACCACGAGAAAGATGGAGAAGTTTGATCGAAGGAGACGTGGAAGAGCGAGGTGAATCGTGGAGCCAGGGATGGAAGATGAAGATGATGATGAAGAAACGCTGAGCCAGGCAACCTCGGCAAAAAATTGTTTCGTGCCCTAGTATTGGTGTGAAGAACACCACTCAGCCCGACATTGTTGGAAATGAGTATTGATTATTATTTACTACATATCCAATGTTTACACGGAAAGATGCTGTAGGAAGGGCTAGTGTTGCCTTTGGTAGTGGCCAAGTTCGTCAAGGTAAGATATATTTCATAGAAATCAGTCCCAGCACTAGTTTTGAACTTTTATAACCACAATTTGAAGATTACAATTCAAATCCAGCTATAGATAACAGCAGTGCTCAATAACAGTTGTAGCTAAGTGCCACAGTTAGGCCTAGCTGTGCTACGTTGGCACAACTACAAGAAAGTTTTCCTTGTTGAAATTATATCTAATCGGACAATGACATGCCATTGACAAAAAAAACATTTACGAATCGTCTGCACACCATAGCGTTATAAACCATGTTTTAGTTCCTCACGCACTGTTTTAACCATACTTTTAAATATTTTTAAAATAATAATTTATTATGAATCCCATTGAAAAATTATAATGCAGAAAGTATGCGTCTATCTCATTGCAATTCAAAATACATTTTATTTGATGGTTTAATATCTCAATCTGTCACCTTTCTTGAAAGACTATACATTGTTCCACATACTGTAGTTGGCTGACGCAATTCGTTAAAAACAATTAAATACTTATTACTCGTACGATGCACAATTACAAAACCATCTATTATTCGAGTTTAGTCAACCAAAACTAATACGGTTATCTTTAATCGTAAAGTTTGCGAAGCAGTCATAAACATGCTGCATTAAGAGTCGAGCTGAGCCAAATATGACGCAAGCGATGAGTTCCTCCGTGGTGTTCCAGTCACTAACCTACGTTATGCTAAAGTCTATTGCAAATAAAGAATTTAGTCGGCAGGTGAATGAATTTTCCCTCTTCCGTAAAGCTGGGTAAGACGAAGGTCCGCTAGGTATCCGTGCACCCTCTTACTCATAGGAGGTGATACAAATCCGAATATGGTTTACACCCATACAAAGTGATCAAACCTAACACCAAGAAATAAATAACGCAAAATGTTATTTAAAACTGAACATTACAGTGATATAATGGAATGATTAGTGTATTTTACCTTATTATTAAACTGTCAGTGTTGGCAATTAAGTCCACGTATTTTGTTCGTTTGTTCCCGCATTTGATTAACATGGGATATTTAACATTGGGTAATTGGGTTGATTTTACAAATTATTATTGTAGAAATGGTTGCAACGATATTGTTTTGACTTTTGAGGTTCCCCGAATGTCCAGTCGGAGATTCAGTCCTTGGGCTCGAGCGAGTGAGCAGAATGTAATCAATTTATGTTAAACCCTTCAATTCTAATTCATTCAAATATTCTTCTTCGAGGCAAGAGCTACGTATTTCGTTTGATTGTGTGAACTACAACTGACAACAACCGAAAGATTGTCTGGTTCTGTCTCCCACTCACTCGCTCGGCGCAGGCGCAGTGGAGGTGGTAACGTGAGGGGAATATGAACACTTGCGGAGTATTCTTGAGTAGCACTGTACTTTAGGCAAGTTACTGCTGCGTATAAAGCAACGCGCGAACGCTGTGCCACGGAGCAGTGACAGGATGTTGGCGGTTGTGTCGTGGCTGTGCCTGCTCGTATGTGTGCAGGCCTACTACCCGGGGTGGTCGTTGGAGGGGCACTACCAAGAGTGTTCCAGACGATGTGTTGGAGAGCTACTCAAGAAGAACATCGCCTGGTGCTGTGATCTGTGTAACCGAGAAGCTACATATTGTTTCCATAACTGGTTTATTGAAGATTATTCCAAGCCTCGACGAACATGGAATGAATGAGGAAAATATAGGGAGGGGTTCATGGTCTGCCGGAGGAAAAATCGTGTTCCGTTTTTTTCACGATAGCTTTTGTTTTATTTTTGCAAAACTTTTATCCGCTTGAGGCGAGATTGTTTAACCATGGATTTACAAGGCTATTCTAGGTCCATGGTTTTCACGTTTCTCTGTTATTTATCTTGTTTTTGTTTTTGGGTGTACTAACTTCATCCTAATCGTATATGACAATATGCCTTTAATATAACTTATTTTTCAATTTGTATTTATAAATTATTGAATCCCACTTGTTTCAATTAAGTGCACTAGTATACGAAATATACATTATTTAATAACGTTAGGCCAATAATTAAGCATGTTATAATAGTGATTTTGATTTTTTTAAATACAGCTAAAGTTTTGTGTCTATTTGTAAAATCTAAGTATTATTAATCGGTTTTTATAAATGAAAATGAAAGACGTTATAGTTAGCCCAACGTTACTGAACGAGTGTACAAATCACTACAATAAATCTTTGAGTGGGGTGTAGTGTATAGTGTCACATAATATCGTGAAACCAGGCTCGCAGGCAAGTGTGTGATCAAGCCTTGAGGGTTGGAGCTAGAGCCGTCAAGGCGAACATATGTGGGATGGTAAGGCTAGTCTGTAGCGAGCTGCCTTTGGGTCCGGGGAACCGGAAGTGCATATTATGTCACGTGGTACAAGTAAACTAGGAAAACGCTCAGTTGGACGCGTTGATAAGCGAGCACGTGCTATATAATTTGTTGATGGTCCAAATTTCAACCTGATCTGAATCTTCGTGCGACCGCTATCATGAGCCAAAAAAAGCTCCGACTTTTCGTTGCCATGGTAACGTTACTTTTGTTAAAATGTTATTTCCATCTACACTACTTATCGGATCAAAATTAAAATTAACATATTCGTGACCGGACGGACATTCTAAATGATTTGGCCACCTCAGATTTTGTCGCCGTTTAATTAAAAAAAAAACTTCGATTAACTTTAATTAAGCGAGCGAAGCGAGCGTTTACATTTGACTCTGCCGGAAAAATTAGTCACTGTTATTTTTTTTTTTTTTTTTTTTTGAATGTCTCGCGATAACGTTCGAACGGAGGCTCGGATCGAGTTGAAATTGTGACCATCCGCAAGCTTTGTTCTCGATTGAATGCCATTAGTTTTGTGGCAAAATCGTTCAAAAAGTTAAAAAGTTACATTAAAGTTAATCGAAAGTTTTTTTTTTTCAAACTTCACGGCGACAAAATCTGAGATGGCCAAATCATTTAGAATGTCCGTCCGGTCACGAATATGTTAATTTTATTTTGATCCGATAAGTAGTGTAGATGGAAATTACATTATAACAAAGTACGGTTACCATGGCAACGGAAAGTCGTGCAGCTTTTTGGCTCATGATAGCGGTCGAACGGAGGCTCGGAGCGAGTTGAAATTTTCACCATCCGCAAGCTTTGTTCTCGATTGAATGCCATTAGTTTTGTGGCAAAATCGTTCAAAAAGTTAAAAAGTTACATTAAAGTTAATCGAAAGCTTTTTTTTTCAAACTCAACGGCGACAAAATCTGAGATTGACAAATCATTTAGAATGTACGTCCGGTCACGAATATGTTAATTTTATTTTGATCCGATAAGTAGTGTAGATAGAAATTACATTATAACAAAATGGCAACGAAAAGACGCGCGAAGTTTCTAATGCACTGCCACCTAGAAGTAATCAAAATACTTTCGAGGAAGCAGTCTATTATTTGTCAACAAAAGGTTTAAATAGTTTTCCCAAGGTGTCAAGGTCCTCTAGATGGCGGTGGATTTTAAAGTAAAGATTTAAACACGGGTTTACCCAAATACCTTGGCAATAATAAATAATACTGGAAACGCGAACGTCGTAAATTTTAATTTAAAAAAATGTGCAATGTGGGTCTAGCTATAGCACGTGCTCGCTTATCAACGCGTCCAACTGAGCGTTTCCTAGTGTAACTTTTTAACTTTTTGAACGATTTTGCCACAAAACTAATGGCATTCAATCGAGAACGAAGCTTGCGGATGGTCAAAATTTCAACTCGATCCGAGCCTCCGTTCGACCGCTATCATGAGCCAAAAAAAGCTGCGCGACTTTCCGTTGCCATGGTAACGGTACTTTATTAAGCGAGCGAAGCGAGCGTTTCCATTTGACTCTGCCGGAAAAAATAGTCACTGGTTTTGTTTTTTTGTTTTTTTTTTTTTGTTTGTTTGTTTTTTTGTTTGTATGTCTCGCGATAACGTTCGAACGGAGGCTCGGATCGAGTTGAAATTTTCACCATCCGCAAGCTTTGTTCTCGATTGAATGCCATTAGTTTTGTGGCAAAATCGTTTAAAAAGTTAAAAAGTTACATTAAAGTTAATCGAAAGTTTTTTTTTCAAACTCAACGGCGACAAAATCTGAGATAGCCAAATCATTTAGAATGTCCGTCCGGTCACGAATATGTTAATTTTATTTTGATCCGATAAGTAGTGTAGATGGAAATAACATTATAACAAAAGTAACGTTGCCATGGCAACGAAAAGACGCGCGAAGTTTCTAATGCACTGCCACCTAGAAGTAATCAAAATACTTTCGAGGAAGCAGTCTATTATTTGTCAACAAAGAGTTTAAATAGTTTTCCCAAGGAGTCAAGGTCCTCTAGATGGCAGTGGATTTTAAAGTAAAGATTCAAACACGGGTTTACCCAAATACCTTGGCAATAATAAATAATACTGGAAACGCGAACGTCGTAAATTTTTAAATTTAAAGAAATGTGCAATGCGGGTCTAGCTATAGCACGTGCTCGCTTATCAACGCGTCCAACTGAGCGTTTCCTAGTTATGATTAAGCGAGCGAAGCGAGCGTTTCCATTTGACTCTGCCGGAAAAATTAGTCACTGGTTTTGTTGTTTGTTTTGTTTTGTTTTGTTTGTTTGTCTGTTTGTTTTTTTGTTTGTATGTCTCGCCATAACGTTCGAACGGAGGCTCGGATCGAGTTGAAATTTTGACCATCCGCAAGCTTCGTTCTCGATTGAATGCCATTAGTTTTGTGGCAAAATCGTTTAAAAAGTTAAAAAGTTACATTAAAGTTAATCGAAAGTTTTTTTTTCAAACTAAACGGCGACAAAATCTGAGATAGCCAAATCATTTAGAATGTCCGTCCGGTCACGAATATGTTAATTTTATTTTGATCCGATAAGTAGTGTAGATGGAAATTACATTATAACAAAAGTAACGTTGCCATGGCAACGAAAAGACGCGCGAAGTTTCTAATGCACTGCCACCTAGAAGTAATTAAAATACTTTCGAGGAAGCAGTCTATTATTTGTCAACAAAGAGTTTAAATAGTTTTCCCAAGGAGTCAAGGTCCTCTAGATGGCAGTGGATTTTATCCACAAAGTAAAGGTTTACACACGGGTTTACCAAATACCTTGGCAATAATAAAAATATTGGAAACATGGCCCTGTGGACAGCGAACGTCGCAAATTTTAAAATTAAAAAAAATGTGCAATGTGGGTCTAGCTATAGCACGTGCTACCTTATCAACGCGTCCAACTGAGCGTTTCCTAGTGTAATAACATCTCACTACTTATCGGATCAAAATAAAATTAACATATTCGTGACCGGACGGACATTCTAAATGATTTGGCCACCTCAGATTTTGTCACCGTTTAGTTTAAAAAAAAAACTTTCGATTAACTTTAATGTAACTTTTTAACTTTTTACCGATTTTGCCACAAAACTAATGGCAATGGCACTCAATCGAGAACGAAGCTTGCGGATGGTCAAAATTTCAACTTGATCCGAGCCTCCGTTCGAACGTTATGGCGAGACATACAATAAAAAAAAAAAAAAAAAAAAAAAAAAAAAAAACAAAAAAAACAAAAAAAAGCTAGTGACTATTTTTTCCGGCAGAGTCAAATGGAAACGTTAGCTTCGCTCGCTTAACAAAAGTTATTATGGAATTGTGGATACTTATTAAGGTGCTGATGAAGACAAACATTATCTTAACTAGGAAACGCTCAGTTGGACGCGTTGATAAGCGAGCACGTGCTATAGCTAGACCCACATTGCACATTTTTTTAAATTTTAAAATTTGCGACGTTCGCTGTCCACAGGGCCATGTTTCCAATATTATTTATTATTGCCAAGGTATTTGGGTAAACCCGTGTGTAAACCTTTTGTGGATAAAATCCACCGCCATCTGGAGGACCTTGACTCCTTGGGAAAACTATTTAAACTCTTTGGTGACAAATAATAGACTACTTCCTCGAAAGTATTTTGATTACTTCTAGGTGGCAGTGCATTAGAAACTTCGCGCGTCTTTTCGTTGCCATGGTAACGTTACTTTTGTTATAATGTAATTTCCATCTACACTACTTATCGGATCAAAATAAAATTAACATATTCGTGACCGGACGGACATTCTAAATGATTTGGCCATCTCAGATTTTGTCGCCGTTTAGTTTAAAAAAAACTTTTGATTAACTTTAATGTAACTTTTTAACTTTTTGCACGATTTGCCACAAATCTAATGGCATTTAATCGAGAACGAAGCTTGCGGATGGTCAAAATTTCAACTCGATCCGAGCCTCCGTTCGAACGTTATGGCGAGACATACAAACAAACAAACAAACAAAAAAAACAAAAAAACAAAACAAACAAAACAAACAAAACAAAACCAGTGACTAATTTTTCCGGCAGAGTCAAATGGAAACGCTCGCTTCGCTCGCTTAATAAAAACTTTTTCCTCGAGATCATCGGTATATTATCTACCCTTGTTACCTCATCACATAGACAGGCGTATGAGAAACACCACATGGTCAAGTAGGTCGTTGGTAGTTTATCAAGTTTCTGACCGAATACCTCCAACCTGAAGAGGTGGAAACATTTGAACATGTTGTTTCTCATGTGAAACTTGTTCCAAACGGAGTTTGCCAATGTTCCCTGGAAAGAGTGTTTTCTGGATAAAATCATAACAACTAACATTTTTACATATCTTTTATTAGCATTCAAATAACCCTTTACACAATGTAATGACACAAACATACTACAAAGGTCCACATTGGACCTAATGTTATCAAGATAATAGATCAACTACTGATTCTTCAAATCAAAGTTTGCTACCAAACTATTTTGAATATTGAGAGTAAGGTTCTGCTTCTCGTGTATATTGAAATGATGCTTCTTTAGGCTGCTGTTGTGTTTTGTGCGATAAGAACAGAACACACATTGGAACTTGGGGTCTTGACCACACTCGTACTTGATGTGTCGGTTCAAACTGATGTTGCGCTTGTAGCTCTTCCCGCACACTGAGCACGAGTACTTGAGACCCTCATTATGTGAAGAGATCGAGGGATGGAACAGACCTGCAACAATCAAGGGGCGTTAGCTGCGAGCTGCACGGTTTCAACTGGGACTGGGTGCAGCTGCACGGTATTACATTCGCACCAGTGAGTTTTACGGATACATATAAAACTAAGAATGATAAAAGTTGTATTATGCTGTGTACGGATATATAAAACTAAGAATGATAAAAGTTGTATTATGCTGTGTTGTTGTGTTGTTGCTTGACGTTTTATTAGTGCACTAAGGCTTCTCAACAAGATGAACGGTGATAGGTGACGATGATTACAAAAACGCATGCCTTACGCGAGATTCGAACCCACATCCTCGTAACGTAGAGTCATACGCTTCGGACCGGCGCCCTTATCGTATGTGCCACCGCGGACGGCCTCGTTGTTATTATTTATTGATCACTAACAACAGGTATTAACCCAAAAGTGTTAGGTAACTAAAACTAATCAATTAAGAATACAATTTGAAACAATAGAAATACGTTAATTATACAAAACATTAAATACCTGTACAAGTACTATAAAATTCAAATGTTACAACAAATAACTTACAACCAGAAAAATTTGAATAAGCCACACAATATCGTTTGATGAAACCAAGAATTCTTAGTGCATTTATAGAAACGTCGCTTTAGGTGATCATTAAAAAAAGATCAGAGGATAAATGTACACCTAGATCTCTGATTGAATCAACAATTTTTAGTGCAGCACCTTCAATGATGTATTGATAGCGGTATGCATTTTTTTTCTTGTTTGTATGTGTGATCACGTTGCATTTATCATCATTGAGGTAAAGTCTCCATGTTCTACACCATTTGGCAAAATTATCAAGCTCTAAGTCTAACTGAAGAGCATTACAGTCATTAGCTTTGTTGATGGGCTTGTAAACTTTTAAGTCGTCAGCGTATAGAAGACTCTTACTCGATAGAAAACACGCAGGGATGTCATTCACAAACATAGTGAACATTTAAGGACCCAGGATAGACCCCTGGGGCACCCCAGACGTGCCATGCTCTGAACTGGAGTCTTGCGGTTCTCCCGAGCCATGATTGCGTGTTGGCCGATGTAGGATCATGGCTGCAACTCTGCTACCGTTGAGTGACTAATATATAGCTACCCTTCAACCTTATGAACGAGTGTTATGTCCCACTTCAGGTGGCCATATGTATGTGGTGTGGAGATGGTGCGGAAAGAACTCCCATGATCTGTTTTATTTAGAGCTCGATCCAAAAATCCGGAACAATCAGTTGGCTGGTTCGAACACTTCGAGAATACGAGTATCACGTGTTACACATTAGATACCTCCCTCCAGCAGTTATGATTCGAGTAGGTAGGTATACATAATATCACAACTACACGGAACAACTTACATATAAACAGTACTAAATTACTATTTCAATGTTGAAACAGAAATAATTGCTTAAACTAAAATCGAAATGATTAACGCTACCAAATGGTGACAATATAATATAATGTACCATTTCTATTAAAGGGGATATTTAAATGTTAGCTAAGTTAATAAACAATGGCGAGTTATCAATCAGATAACCAGAGGGACTGTTATTGAACAACATTGTACATTTTAATATTTGTGACTGTGTAACAAGAGAACCATTAATATTTCTTTGATGTCGTCATTTCATAACTTCATTTTGAAACTTCCTCATTTATTTTGAATATTGCATAAAAGCTCGCTTTTCAAACCATAGATTCACTTCAATATTCAACTCTCTAGAAACTTGCCCTAACTTTCAGAGAAATTGTGAACTGAAGGGATTGAATGAAAAAAGACTCATTGAAAATAAAAGTTTATTGGCATCTAAAAGTATGGTATTTATACATTTCTAAAAAATAGTAAAATTACCTAATTTGTACCCGAGATTTGCTTTGAACCTCGTACTTACATCTGCTACTGCAGCTATTAGAGGATTTCCCCCAACACAGGTAATGTTAGGCAGATTATTGTTCCTAACAATGGCGCCTAGCTTTAGTTCGAGATCATGCTGGACACCTTCCTGTACCAATCTTTAGTGTCGTCGAGCACGAATTTTCGTTTAGAATCTCTAACATAGCTAGGGTGGTCTATAATAAGGTATCTTTACCTGACTATGGTTTAAAACAGGTAGGGATGCAAAACGATAACACAAAAATTAGCAAAATAGTATTATTGGTCTTATACCATTTTAAGCATTTAATACCTGGTCTACTAGTTTCTTAATTATAATAAAAATGATGATTATCGATCGATAATGTCGGTAGAAATGAAGCCAACTTTTACAACAAATAGGTGTGATCAAGATCAGATGTCTTTTAAAAAAAAAAAATCTGGTCTTTTAATCTTTAAACCACTGTGACCTCGAAATGTCAAATTATTCAATGATAATCATTCACACAATACATAAATATAATAGGGGCAGTCCGGCAATCCGCGATAGCGCTGGAAATTTGTTGTGACGCGTTTTTTTTTCAATTATAGACATGTTAATGAATATCGATTATCGTGTGCATCCCTTAATACAGGGTAAGAGGGAATAGGACACACTTGGCAATGGCGCCAACTGTTGGCAAATTCACTCGGTCAGGACACATCCGACGAATGTGAAACTTTGAATAGTTGTCAAGAAAGCATGGAGAGCTCTGTGGTCGAACATTATCAATATCTTTCGTTTTTTAGTCATCCAGAAACAGTTCACGTCAATGGTCTATTTAGGACTTTTGAGCCAAACACAAAATTTAATAATTTTTAGCCCCTTGTTTCCGCTTTTGTGACATCTGTGCAAACTTTCAACCAGCTGTGGCGTCTTCAGCTGCTCGAACAAAAATACATCCTTTTAATACACCAGGCTACATTTTCTAGTGCTTGCTATATCGCTAGCGTCCGCAAGATAAGCGCGGTAACAGATTATTTATTGTTGTATTGTGTAATTTAACTTGAAACAATTCAATTCAATTGACTTTCTTATATACATTATTAAAATACTCTATCTAAGATAATTTCTTAATGTAGGCTAAAATGATAGTAATTTCATTATTTTGTAAATTATTCAAATACTGTTTAATTTACTGAGGAATAATTGTGGAATTCTCATTTTTCCTCCTTTGCTGCAATCATTTTTTATGATTAAATAGGATAGATACGTTAAATAAATACAAACAAATGGACCACATTTTAACATAATAATACATAGGCTACAGTACACACTTCAAAACTAAAAACATGTTATTTGCCATCTATGATATCTAATACTAGGTATAGTGACTTAAACATGACTGTATAGTCAGAATAATTGTCAACAACAATAATCTTTAGTGCTGTTTGATGTATGCATGGTCTGCTTCGTCGCGGTAAGCCGAGCTTATATTTACTCTCGACTCGACGTTACGCCGTCCTGTTGATGGTGTTGACAAGTCAATGACGTAAATAAGCTTTGCGTAGCCCTCCACCCCGAGCGCTATCGCGCCGATTAGAAGCCTGCTTGAAGGGGGAAGTTATTTCACTGACAAACTAATACTTCAGCGAGTTGACATATCTAAGATGCAGTGCAGTTTACTCCCTACTTTTAATAATCCAATTTAAATGTTTGCCCAACGCTTGGTAACATCTGGTGCGATACATTAAGATGGCGTTTTTCCCGCGGCCATACTGAGAGTCTAGCATATTAATTTAATTGAATGTCATTGGTTAAAGTGGTATTCACCCGCAAAACCCAAAAATATATTTCGTACTGGCTATGAATTTACAGATGAAAACAAAACTATACTGGAGTTACGATAACCCGTGGAAAAATTTCCAAACTTGGTCAATTTCAAGTTCAACCTAATGGCAAAAAGCTCCCATTAGAAATAACATTGCGGCGAACTTTTATTTTATTTTGTTTATTTATAACTTAATGCCCCGTGACCCTGGAGGATTTTTGTAAAAATATATTGGCCATTATTGGCGTATTCATACATGTTTTCTGTAAACAAAGTTATGTTTTATTATTTTTTTATTTGGACAAGTGATTCAGTTAAAATATGCGGATTACCAAGAAGGGGGGTAATGTCGCGGTTTCAGGGTGTTTATTTTTGCGTGTTTGGGTATATAAAATTTTGTTCTCTGTTTCGAGACAGAAATTTTTAAAATGCGAATTAAGATTGACTATTGTCTGCAATCTTTGCAAAACAAAAAATAAGTAGGTTAAAATCAGAGTAAAGAAAATCACCAAATCGCAAGATTTTCACAAATTTCATGATCGAAAAGCTTAAAAATTTCGTGTAAAATCACATTTATAAGAAATAACTTTTTTAATATTTATTTTTTAGTTTACAATTTTGCTGTAGAATATGCGTTAAAAAAATGGGGAGTAATAGAAGCTGTAAGAAAGCCATCAACATAGGTCAAGTAACAGGCTCGTCTCGACTACAAGAAACGAAACAGTCCAGGGTTACACCAGTGGGAGACTCATCTACGGGACCAGAAGGCCTCCCAACATCATAACAATCATCCAACGGGCACAATTAAAACAAATCAATAGCACATAAAATATTAGTGAGACAATAAATGATTATAATATAATAAAGAGAACAATAAATTAAGTCAATTATAATTTAAATACAACTACACATTTGAAGCGATTCTGTGCATAGTGACAGATAATAGCTGCACATTGTAGATTGGATAGATTTTGCATAAATATATATTATTATAAAAACAATACCATCACAGCACGTTATGAACCAAACGTATTGATGCCAGTGTATAGCTACAGAAACTTCAGGAAATAAGTATTGCTTGGCTATGTCAGTGGGAGCGTCACTATCTAAGATAACCACGAACATGTTATTTACAGCCCATGCACCAGGTGAAACCGAGCGTCGTCCTCGTATCACGAGCTCTCTTCAACGAGGACCTTGTGCCTATGCCCGATGTGACTCTTCAAGCTGCTCTTGTGGTGAGTCCGATACGAGCAGTGCGGGCACAGAATCTGCGGCTCCTTCCCACACTCGTAGTTGATGTGACGGTTGAGGGTGATCTTGCGCAGGTACTTCTTGCCGCACGTCGGACACGGGAAGTAGGAGGAGAAGTGATGCCCCTCGGTGATGCCCACCAGTGGGTGATAGATGCAGATCATGTCTGCAACACGGGAAGCAAGGAGGTGTGAGAACAGCTCGTCATAGTGCAGATGTCAGAGCCCTAGTGGGACACGGGAAGCAATGAGGTTGAGAACAGCTCGTCATAGTGCAGATGTCAGAGCCCAAGTCGGACACGGGAAGTAGGAGGAGAAGTGATGCCCCTCGGTGATGCCCACCAGTGGGTGATAGATGCAGATCATGTCTGCAACACGGGAAGCAAGGAGGTGTGAGAACAGCTCGTCATAGTGCAGATGTCAGAGCCCTAGTGGAATTTACGGACGACAATTTCAGCAAGGTATTGAGCTAAAATAGCATGATCGTCTCATTCTGTAACTGTAACAACTATATGACGACGGAATGTTTGAACCTCAGAGCAGATGTCAGCGCCCTATAGGAATTTAGCAGACGATAATTTAAGAGATTGTGCTAAAACAAGCAGCCCTTCGCTCGGCTTGAAGCCGCGCCACCTCGTAGTGGGTCCGGTCCTTGGCCGCGAAACATCCCGCCCGTGGATGTCGTCTCCGCTCGATGGGCTCGACATCGGTGGTGGGATTTTGACCTTTTCGACCTAGAGGCGTCCCGATCAGACGACCGGCCCGGGAGTCGTCGTCGAAGGAATCCTCGTCCCGATGCACGCAGCCCTATTTCATCTCGAAGTGTGATGTTTTGACTTTTGTTTCTTTCCCCCGCGGACGGACGCGACCTTGCGCTTTAACCTTTTCCGTCTTTAAGTTGTTGCGCCCGTTCCTTCCATACTGATCTAAGCCGCGTCCCAATCTGACAAACGATGTCCTAGCTACGGGCGAACTTACTTTCCGCAAAGTTTGTCCGCTCGAGAAGCTTTCGAATTTTGAGTGTGACGTTATGCTTTAGGTCTGCCACTTGACCTTCGTGTCGAATTTCGACGGAATTGGAGAGATCTCGAGATGGCCGGAATCTGCAAATATGCCCGAAAAAGGTCTGGAAATACCCTAATCACTGTTTACCCGGAAAAAAACGCCCACTAAAACCGCCAGTAACACGGTCCTAGACTGTATTAAATTAAGAAAACAGAAAAAAAAATGGTAATAGGAAAGCTTAAAAAATATTAATGAAGCTGTAGGCTATGAGTGTGTGTGTGATCTCAATCTAACCAGACATAATGTATTTCGTACATGCATACTCGTGCATCGGACGGAAACGGAAAAGCTATTTTCCTACCACTTTACCAATTTACCCAGTTGGGGTTTGCCCATCTTGAATATTAAATGGTGTGGTCATTCTCATGATTGACTGGTTTTACCATTGTGCTGAATTTGAACGAAATCGGAGAAACGCCAGGATGACCGGAATTTCGTAAATGCCCCAAAAATGGACAGTGAGTGCCCTGATCACTGTTTCGACTGAAAAAACGGCTTCCTACAGAACCATAACCCAGCGCAGTTGCAGAGTGTGGAAAAATACTGAAAATCTTGAAACTCTCACCGTGCCAATGGGGGCCCAAATGTAAACCACCCCACTAACACCATATTCAATGCTAACACAATACAAACTATTTTTCGGGAAAACGTAATTTTCAAGCTCATTGTTCTCCGTGTCAATATGAGGCTCATTGGCAATAACTGAGATGGGTGGGAACTTTATTTTAACGGGCTCTGAAGCCTACCATCCCTGCCGACGAAACCGATGAGTGAATTATTGAACGAGTGAGCAAAGCGAACGGAGTCCTCTAATGGCAAGTTTTCGGCACTTCGTTGTGTTTATGTGTGTCTGTCAGTCTATCTGTGTGTCCGATGCGTAGGGGCCAAACTACTCGTCCGATTTTGACAAAATTTCACACCAACGTCAAGAACCAATAAATAGAGTGCTGTTAACATGGACAGCAAAATTAGCAGGAATCCAACCTACAAAAAATTAAAATTAAACAAATTACTACTTTATTTTTTTAAACTTAAAGTTCGCTTTGAAAAACATACCCTTTCTTATCAATGTTACCACTATGAATGTTAACAACTGTGAAAATTTTCAGAATTATATCTTGCCCTGCCAACTTCCAAAAAATAATTACTTAAAAAAATCATGTTTTGCAGGGCTCTACTAAATTGGATTTGATTTGAGGAGCATAAAAGATGGATGCAGAACATCTGGAGCCGAAATGGGGTGCATAATTAATGGACCTTTCTAGTACATATTTTGGAATCTTGCTAGCTTTAAAACTTTGGCGTTAGCAATGTGATATGTTTTGGTGTCGCCCGCGTCCGCTTGCATAGCAATATAGCCAACGCATCAGATGGCAGACAAGTGTCGACTTGGTGACTCACACTGCTGCAGTCGTCATGGTTCGCAAATTATGTACCCGGCTATTAGCTCACTCGTCCAACAACGACTTTGGCATTTTCCTAGTAGCTAGCAACGATTCATCGAGGACGAAGCCAGAATTAGCAAAGCAAGCTCGGATACTGTATACAAAATACAAATCATGGCTAGACTGACTCCAAAGTCACCATTCACATAATATAATGGCGGATAGTAGCCCAATACCCACCATGTTAAATAGTGTACTTTACCAACGCTGTATATGATAATATATTACAGCTACAATTCTCATTTTTTTTTCATAATTTGCTGACTTTCTACAATCTAACTTATTGAAGTATTTTATATTTTTTTTAACACATAGGCCTATCAAAATAAATGTGCGTTTTAGCAAATTTTCCAGCATAATTTTTTTTTCAATACTTTTTTGGTTTTTTCCAAAGTAAAATATCGTAACACAGTAGCTGAAGTATACTTTTTTACATATTGTCAAAAAATTGCATTATGATTAAAAAAGAATTGACTTAGTTATGGCGTCAGGAAAGTGCAATATTTAACATAGCGGGTATAGGGGCTACAATCCTCCCTTAATGTCATTGTGTTTGCCCCATTGCGATTTCAGAAGATGAAATACTTCTAAGGGGGGAATTCAGCCTTGAGTTCTACATTGACAGCACAAATATAATAAACCCAAGGGACCACGATAGGTTATGTGTTTCTTCTTAAACCCTATTCTATATCAGAATTTAAAAAAAAGTGATATCAAAAGTATAGAACTCCCCAGTGAACACGTGAAATCCAATTTTCTGCAATATTGGTAGAGGATGAGTGCATACTATTAACGGCCGTATCTACAGAATTAACCGACAACGAAGAACAATTATTGAAACATCATATTCGGGAGTATTGTGTAGAAAGTAAACATTTTGCACAACGTGTATGTACTCACACGAGATTTGGCACAGTGTGGAAAAGCAAACATTGTTCTAACCTCTCCATTTCGTAAATTATATAATTATTACTTACAAAATAAAGTTCTCTTAAGAAGTTATTTTTATTATATATCAGCTATCATCACTAGTTGTGCTGTATTATGCATTTTGAAATATAGTTCATTGCCAGTCTCTCTATGTACCTCATTGCAAATAAACACAGTGACTTACAAATGAACATGGGCAGATGACTAGACTTGCGCCAGTCGCAATATATATTCCAAAGATGCACAACCATTACACAATATTTACTCCTGTGCTACAGAACTACGTGCAAAACAGAGCCAGAAGAAGGTAACCATAAACAAGAAATATCATAACTACAAAGAACACACGATTAAACATAAATAGAAACGTAACAAGGCAATTGTAATACTGTAAGAATCAACAAATTGGCTGATAAATGCAAACACTACACTTAGATGGATAATAAATAATACAGCTGTACAAAAAAAAGTTGAAACCTACCGGATTAAAAAGGAGATAATGCAATATGAACTCACCCCAGCGGGGTTTCTAATTTCTGGACTGTTTTCCATAAAATCAATTACACCTACTGGAGTGCTTCCCGATTAATGAAATTGAGAAATGAACTCACCTCAGTTGACAAATAGCTAGATGACCTATGAGTCAAGGTCATAAATATCTATGACGGTTTAAGAAACAAATTGATGCAGACACTCATTATTTATTGCCAATCTGCCTTGTCCACTTTTACTTCTCAATGGATAAACCTTCAAACCGTTACAACAGTGAATGGGCGGTTCTGTGCTAGCAGAACGTCCGAATCAGGAGAAATACAAACGTATTGTACAGAGACGTTAAGTAAAACAACACGTGTACATAAATAGTGGGAAGAGGGACGGGTAACCCTAGTGTTGTGCGAGTTAAAATAAGTTAATAACACAAGATACACGAATACCAAGTTCTGACTTTATTTCACCAGGTTATAAAAATAGCATTCTTAAGACTAAAGAGTTTGAGTCAGTACTATACCATCATGACTGAATTATTTGGTATGAAAATTATACCAAGACCACAAATTAACCAATACATTTAGACTAGATCATTGTAAATCTTGGTAACTAACTAAAAGACTCGCAAACCTAGCCATTGTTCCGTCATTTGACAGAGTATCCATGCAATACGTTGCATTAAACATTTTCCCATTGTCGAATCTGTTTTAATAATTAGTAAAGCCATAGTTATACACAGTCATGTCCTCGTGACGTATTTCCTAGTAAAATAATCAATAATAGGCGGCAACCAAGTTAACCATTGACATGGTTCACTCTTCTTAGATATTTATTATATATCGTCCTGAAATATTTTCAAATCGTAGACGAAAAAACGAAACTATCTCTTATCACATCATCATCCCCGCAGGAACGCCATTGGTAAAATGCCTCCGCAAGATATGTTTCTTGACGTGCGTCTTCTGCTTGGCTCTGTACGGACAGTACGGGCACGGGAACTGAGGTTCCTTCCCACACTCGTAGGTGACGTGCCTGTCAAGGTGGTGGCGCCACTTGTAGCTCTTCAAGCAGACTGTGCACTGGAAGCGTTCCCCCTCGGCCAATACCGAGCCGATGTCGGGGAACCAGCCGTCTCCTGCAACAGTGAGGTCAGAATCAAACTACCAAGCCATCCAGTAACGGAAATACCCAACCTAGGGAACGAAGCTTACCGTTATTTTCGTAAGTTAACATAGAATAAACACAAAATACACCATGTTATGTCCCAGCATTGAAATACCTTAGGAAGAGATCCGGGTTCAAAATGTCCCTTCTTTGGGTAAAGCTAACCCCGGGGACCCCCTGAGCTGCTCCAGTCTAAAAAAGCAATCTGTATCATCTGTGTTATAGGCCAATGTCAAAACAAAAGCAAACGCATATCAGTCGGAGATTATATAGCAGTGTGCATACATAATCCCTACTATATGGAGATAAATACAGAAATGACCAAAAAAACACCTAAGTGTGGTATCAAACTTCGGTCTCCCGATTGCCGGTCGTGTGCTTTACCCCTAAGTTACCGAGACTGGCGATTCTTAACCACACGCACGATATATACATGGGATAAGGGAGAGAAAACACTATGGGACAAATTATATTAATTCAAACCATAACTAAAACTAGTGATGATCATATCACCTTAATCTTTGTTCTGGCTGACCACCCATAAAGCATATTTTCGATTAGTAACAAAATACTGATTGGGATGCAGATATTTTTTGGGCTAAATTGTCAAAATAGCACATAAAGTTCATTCATAGTTTATTCTGTCCTTCGTGACGTCTTATAATATGCGATTTCAAATTAGCATTGTGTTTTGTACAGAAATAACAAAATGGACATTTGAACTGTGGCTCTTTCCCACACTCGAAGTTGATATGTCGTTGTAAATGATCCTTGCGGCTGTAGCTTCTAGCACAGTTCGGGCACGGGAAACGTGTCTGAGTGCGGCTCCCAAACCTTGCGTGCTGGTCGAACCGAGCATTGCATTGGAACAGTTCCTGGCAGGACGACACTTGGCCCTCGAACACACTCAGCATGGGTAGACCATCTGAAATAGGACAATGTTTTCAACAGTAATTGTGTTTGACACTGTATTGAATGTGGAAACAATAATCTGTTAATTGTTCAAGGAAGCTCATTAATCGCAAAGTGTAAAAAAGAAAGAAAAAAATTAAATTATTTTTCTAAAAGTGGTTTAATTAAACGGGAGTTCCTCTCAAAGACCAGAATGTGATGCTCAATAATGTCAATAAAGAAATATTTTTCGAATGGATAATAGTTCAAGACTATGAGATTCTACTTGGACAGATGATCAGTGGTGTTGTTAATCGGCAATAAATGGCAAACTGCTTCAAAATATTTCGTTGGTAGACGACGACGACAACAACAACAACAACAACAACAACAACAACATACACCGCGAAAACTACAAATATAACAAATATAACGTGAGTTTAACAGAAGACACGAACAGCATAACATGGACATGGAAAGCCAACCAGGCAAGCACTGCAGTGTGTCGTTTATGAGCAATAAATGGCAAACTGCTGCAAAAATGCTTCATTCAGGCCACCTACAACGAGTAGCAAACAGTAGACATGGACAACATAACAAAGGCATAGGCAGACAAATAAGAAAGCAGGTAAGTTGATCTAATGCCCCATCACACATCACCGCCAGAGACGTCAAACAGTAAGCAGGGACCTACATTGTATGCGCAGTACGTCCATATCTTTGCAAAACATTCTTTACGAGGAAACAAATTTTTAGAACGTTTGCAAACGGGCGCTGTATGACAAAAATGCCGGAATAACCGGATTTTGGATTTGCTACAGCACGGGTCGAGCGGCGATATTATGTAAAACTGTGCATCGCGGGCAATGGCGCGGGGGCGAGCTGGTGTCAAACTGTTCATCGCGGGCAATGGCGCGGGGGCGAGCGGGGTCAAACTGTGCATCGCGGGCAATGGCGCGGGGGCGAGCTGGTGTCAAACTGTGCATCGCGGGCAATGGCGCGGGGGCGAGCTGGTGTCAAACTGTGCATCGCGGGCAATGGCGCGGGGGCGAGCTGGGGTCAAACTGTGCAACGCGGCAATGGCGCGGGGGCGAGCTGGTGTCAAACTGTGCATCGCGGGCAATGGCGCGGGGGCGAGCTGGTGTCAAACTGTGCATCGCGGGCAATGGCGCGGGGGCGAGCTGGTGTCAAACTGTGCATCGCGGGCAATGGCGCGGGGGCGAGCTGGTGTCAAACTGTGCATCGCGGGCAATGGCGCGGGGGCGAGCTGGTGTCAAACTGTGCATCGCGGGCAATGGCGCGGGGGCGAGCTGGTGTCAAACTGTGCATCGCGGGCAATGGCGCGGGGGCGAGCTGGTGTCAAACTGTGCATCGCGGGCAATGGCGCGGGGGCGAGCTGGTGTCAAACTGTGCATCGCGGGCAATGGCGCGGGGGCGAGCAGGTGTCAAACTGTGCATCGCGGGCAATGGCGCGGGGGCGAGCTGGTGTCAAACTGTGCATCGCGGGCAATGGCGCGGGGGCGAGCTGGTGTCAAACTGTGCATCGCGGGCAATGGCGCGGGGGCGAGCTGGTGTCAAACTGTGCATCGCGGGCAATGGCGCGGGGGCGAGCTGGTGTCAAACTGTGCATCGCGGGCAATGGCGCGGGGGCGAGCAGGTGTCAAACTGTGCATCGCGGGCAATGGCGCGGGGGCGAGCAGGTGTCAAACTGTGCATCGCGGGCAATGGCGCGGGGGCGAGCTGGTGTCAAACTGTGCATCGCGGGCAATGGCGCGGGGGCGAGCTGGGTCAAACTGTGCATCGCGGGCAATGGCGCGGGGGCGAGCTGGTGTCAAACTGTGCATCGCGGGCAATGGCGCGGGGGCGAGCTGGTGTCAAACTGTGCATCGCGGGCAATGGCGCGGGGGCGAGCTGGTGTCAAACTGTACAATAAACACAGAGTGGTGATTGTGAGACAATTGTGACAAGTTCAAAAACTTCCCGAGTGCATAATTTACGATAATTCTTTTATTTGAATCTGAGAACTCAAATGTCCCGCTATTCAAATGTCAGTGTGGACTCGAGAGAGACAGAGTATTATGTTTTCTTATTGTTTCTTGTAGTCACAAAGAGCTCACAGAGTTGTATCAGAATATTCCATAGAGTGGTTGCAACAAGCTCACTAAGTTGTCTCCATTTATTGCTTTGAGTGCTCACCAAGAGCTCACAGAGTTGTATCCATGTATTGTTTAAGTGTGCTCACAGTAATATATCCGTGTATTGCTTTGAGTAATCATAAAGAGCTCACACAGCATTATCCACTTATTGCTTAAAAGTGCTCACAGAGTTATATCCGTATATTGCTTTGAGTACTCATTAAGTGCACACAGTTTTATAAGGTTCGCCTCAAAGTGTTCACAAACAGCTCACAGAGTAGTTTCCATTTGCTGCCTAGAGTGATCAAAAATAGTCCACCGAGCAGTGGCGGCTCTGGGGTAGTTTTACTGGTGAGCGCGAAATTAATATTCCGGAGGTATTATAGGGGACCACACGGGGGGTTTGGGGGGCGAAACCCCCCAACAATAGCGCCGCAGGCGAAAATTTTGAAAATCAGGTTTTTAGAGTGCGTTTGGTGCGTTTTAGAAAAAAGTTGTGGGCTGAATGCAATACCAAAATAATGTAGTTTTTGTACAGTAGATACTAGAAAAAAAATTGTTTCAACTTTTATACGGGTTTTTGATTATATGATTATCATGTGTAAACATTGAATATACATTGAATTACATTATTGATACACATTTCACTTGCATTTGCACTTGCATCTTGCACTCGAATACGTTCGAGCGCTTTCGCTTGGCTCGTCCATCAAGGCGAAACGTCGCCTCAGTCCAGCTGTTTTAGCCGGCACATCTCCGCTACAAGACATCGGCCGAGATCTTCGCCTCAGTCCCCAGCGGCTGCAAGACATCGCGTATCGAGACAACATCGAGAACGCATGCGCGACTAGGGTGCATTGCGTGTATACCCTCCGGCACTGTACCGACCAACGTGGTCGCCTCACACGGGCGAGGCCATCGTGAGGACCTTGGTTCGGGTCGGGCGGCATTTTACCGCTCATGCACTGTTCATGGGGGTTTCGCAGCGCAGCGTTCACGCTCACTAATACTCAACTCAAAACCAAATCTATCACAGTATAAACATTTGTGAATGCATATTACGTTGGTTAAAAAGTGTAAAAATGGAAATCATAGTCCTATTTAAGTCAATTATTGAGTTGAAAAGCCAGGTTCTTTGGTGAGGCTCCGCCTCACTTGCCTCACCTTGCCAGCCGCCACTGCCACCGAGTTGTCCCAGTTTTCTGCCCAAGTGCTCACAAAGATCTCACAGAGTAGTTTCCATTTACTGCCTAGAGTGATCAAAAATAACTTACTGAGTTGTCTCAGTTTTCTGCCCAAGTGCTCACAAAGGGCACACAGAGCTGTTTTTATTTACTGCTTCTAGTGCTACCAAAACCCTCACGTCTAGTTTTAGCAGGTGATGCTTGGAGTGGTCTCGGATAGTAAAAAAAACATGCTCCAAACTGCACTCCAATCCAGTCCATTTCACTCCCAATTGTAGGCCTCTCTTTGTTTTAAATAATTAATAATTTAATTGTTAGTGGAAAGACAGGGCAATTGATTTAAATTAAAAAGGAGGTAACTAAGTTAAGTGTGTTATCCGCTTATACATTGCTTCGACTAAAAAGATAATCAGTAATCACCCACAAACAATAATTAATCAAAGTCTTGTACAAGTCAAGAATGACAATAATAAATGAGTGTTGACGTAAACTCAATGTATTCCTGGATGCAAATAGGGAATGCACACTAACTTGGTTACATAATTTTCAATTTAAATCAATTGTCTATTTCATTATTCTTTTCAATAGCCATAAAATTATTATTTAAATAAAAGAGAGGCCTATAGTTGGGAGTGAAATGGACTTGATTAGAGTGCAGTTTGGGAGCATTTTTGATAAGGCGTAACTAAATAATTGATTTTATATGCAATTATTAAGATAAACCACAAAGTCATCAGATTACACCACAGTGTCATCACATTACACCACAAGACCATCAGATTACACCACAAGGTCATCAGATTACACCACAATGTCATCAGATTTCATCATAAGGTCATCAGATGAGCGGAGTAAATAAGAAGTAAGCGTCAGGACTTGCATTTGGGGAGAAGGCCAAAACCCAATATAAAAAAGTTAATTATAATAACACAATATTGAATTCACTGTTTATTTCCATTTTTGTCACTCAAATAGGTATAAATAATGACACTCGTTACAAGAATTTAATACCATCACCGCTTTTCTAAAACAAAAAGTATACAATACAAACGCCGGTTGACCTTTTATCATTATACCAAATGGAAAGGTAAAAAACCGCTACTCCACAATAGGCTAACTTGCCCACTAGGCTGTTTCCTAGAGAACGTTATTCCCTATGATATGGGCCTTTCTTTTTTGTTATGCCTTATTGTGCAGCAAATTGTGTTTTGAAAGCTTTCGCAAAGCGTAGTTACAATTTCTCATTGTATTGCTCGATTTTGTGACGTGCTATCCAACATAACTAATACAAATGGTGATTACATTGAAAAAACAAATCACGGACAACTTTTCAACAAAAACCTCAAGGGGTAACGAGGTAACGAAATTCACAAAAATAATGCAAAACATATTGCAGTTGCACACTATTGCAATGCACAGGCCTAGGCCCTAGATGATGCAATGCACAGGCCTAGGTCCTGGATGACTTGGAGTCACCACAATGGCAATACGCTTATATTCTAGTGTCCTTGTTGCTAGAGCTACTTATTTATCCCTCTTTAAACGTACATACCAGTACGTCATATCGCTCCGAGAATTATCACAAAGTACAATATTTACAGTTTAATACGACAATAATAGGGAAAAGGTAGGCCTATGCACATGTATTATAAATCAACGTGCGATCATAAGTATGAGTTTTAATCCCCACTTTTATGGTATTGTTGGTCAATAACCACAAAATGCATTAAGAAATATTCAACACTTTTAACATGGTGCAAACTTAAAACACAACAGAAAATTGGATGAGCTTATTGCATTGCTTGCATAACCATGAAATGATGCCGACGGGACTAGGGTTTCGGCTTGTTTCTATAAACATTCTTCTTATTCTTGCTCTTTTCCTTTCCGTTTCTGTTCCGCCCGCACAATCCTCTGATTGGTGTGCGTAAGCCAGTACTGTATGCAACACTCGACGTCTCTCCGCGTCACACTGCTGTTCGGCCCTTGTGAATTTATTATAGCACCTGAAATGAAGAAGAATAGTATAAGAGATATTTTATGTAGGCCTACCACTAAAACTTGGTAGGGTCCAAGTTGTATGCCCTACTGGTAACATAGGCAGAGGGATTTGTAGTGAAAAAGTTAATAAATAAAATAAATCCGTATTTAGAGTCTACCCACTCAGTCACAAAGTGATGTATCTTTCCCTCCCATATGGTGAATTTTGTTTAGAGTTTTGGGACTAGGATCTTGAAAAATACTTTCAGGTTACAATAAAACGTGGTTGGGAAATTCAGTTGTAATAGGCTATTATTGGTGAAACTAAATGACATCTTTATTTTTATATTACTCAAAAGCGGTGAACTAGTTTAAACCAATTCATATTTTTGTTGCCTTTTAACGTAAATACCGCGCTTTGCTTATAAACCTAAACGGTAAAATAAATTAGGTTGCCAACTTTTCAGAAAAATAATTCAGGTAATTGTAGCCGGGGGAGGGGGGGGGGGGGGGGGGGCTGACAGATTTGTTTTTACCCGGTGCCCACCATCTTTTCAGTTGGAAAGGACTAAGACGGACTTGACGCGATGCCAGTTGGCATGACGCATGTGCAAAGGGAATCCTGTCTGTCTCTATTGGATAACACGACAACACATGATGGCCGAATAGGCCGATTGGGGGCATATGAAAAGAACTAGATGTATTTGATATTGCTTAACGTTAACGTTGAAAAGAATAAGAAGATGAATCAATAGTATAGTATTCAATGGGAAAGAAATGAATAGAGTATTGCAAAGCAAGAGATGTACATTTTATAATCAAGTGAATGGGGAATCGGGGGAATTATGACGATGATTTTTGTTTGTGTACCAATGTTTTGAAAAAATCATGTCTAAAACTCGTTAAAATGCTCGAATCACAATCTATCTAGGAATCAAACATTTCTGGGGCTATGCGCCGCGGACCCGCATTGCCTTGAGAGCCTCTCTCCCAGACCCGCGATTGTACAAAATCATGTGCTTTGCCCACGAAAGACCTTCCGGTACCCATAAATATGTTCTGGATGACACCACCGAGGGCTGCGAAATATAATCTTCCTAGCGTTAGAAAAATCCCTAGAAAACGGCCCAAACTGTTCAATCCGACAACGAACAGCTGACTTCAATTCTTCGCCATTTGTTGTTAATATAATCTGCACCGGTTCAAGTGGCAATAAGAAAGAGAAAATGGCCCTAAGTAAGTAGGCGAACTATATATGCCAAGAAATGCACTATGATCATCCAACGTGTGACATGCTTGTAGAGAATATGCAATACTTGTACTTACTGATCAGGAGCTTCACAAACTCCATCTCTTTGATGGGTAGCTTCCCAGTTATTCCTTTCCAGGAAAGTTCTCGGGCCAACTGATCGGTTAAGATAGACGACAGAGCCCGACGCACAGCATCACCATAGTTATTACCTCCGATACTCATTATATGAATAAGCTAGAACACAACAGAGAATAATTTTAAGAGTGACACATGAGTAAATACACAATTTTACAAAATATATAAAAGGTCAAGATCTTTAGAACTCACCAAAGCCTGTTTGTGCGTCGGTGATTTCAACTTTGTGTTCAGTGACGCTAGCTCGAGCTGAGTGGTCACTGGAAGCTGTAGTAGCGAAGTGTCTTCCTCGAAATGAGTTGGCCTCTCAAGATCGCCTCGCCCGTTCTCCACCGACATCCGCGTCAAGGTTACTTCTCGAACTACAGTCTTTAGCTGAGCTTGCAGTTCAACAACCATTCTTGCCAAATCATTTACTAGCAACAAACAAATTCACCTGTTAGTTGTTGTCTTGTGCAAGTACCGGGTACAGGCAGTGATTTTCAAGTCAAATGGAATATTTATACTTAAGCAAAGCAAGTTTTAATACATAATAGGTCTATACGAATCTCGAATAATTTGATGTGGCAAATAGTTTATAACACATAAAGTTTTCATCGAACAATAAAACACAATTCTCAAATTTTGCATCAAATGATTGTTTAAAAGCAAAATGTTCATGTTTCATGTCATAAATGAAATTGCACAATAAACCAATGTTTTTAGATTTCAGCTAATAAACAAAAATATGAAATTTGCATAGTTTTGATACATCTACTATAGCAAAAATACTGCTAATAATTCAATTGATGGAGAAGTAATGTCTATGGTGGTAGTTGACATGCCCGAAATTAACACAAAAACAAATAAAAAGGATTTGATGATGCCTTAAGCTGGATTTACGATATTGCGTTGCAGTGCGATTAGGGTTGTGAACGGGTACCCGCCCGTAAAAAATATCCCGGGTAAAGAAATAAATCGTCGGTACTCGTTTGACTGTTTTTCGTCTCACATTCCGCTCAATTACCACCGCCACCGGTCAGTCCAGTGAGTGACGTCACCAACACCCAGGGGACGCTGAGCTAGGCCCAAGTCAAATGCGCGCACTCAGGTGTAGATGATTTCTCCTGAACGGTTAGAAATATCATTAACAAATTTTGCATGGATGTTAATAAAGTACTTTTATATTGATATCTGTAATTAATTGCAAAAATTAAGGCTTAAAGATCCATTGTGAGACATAAGTCCAAAACGTGAAAAAATGGGAGATCCAAAACATGAATTCCAATTCTGAAAATTCCCACGAAATCGTTTATCTTACGATAAAAAAAAATAACCTACGCGTTCACATTGATTTAAACGTTGATATCCAGTATGCAAATTTGAGTTAAAAAATCTGTACACTTGGAATAAATTCCCGAAGTTTGATCAAAATGGAGTAAATTGCGGACGGACGGTATATTTTCAAGGAAAACCACATCATCTCTGGGGGTGGTGCCTCTAATATAAATGCCTCACATATTGAAAGCTTGGATGTCATTATCACAGAAAAACAATGGGTCTAGTAATCATATTATAATTATATCAGAGCCAAACAAAACTACAGATGTATATTATACGCAACAACGCGAAGGATTTTATGGGTTTTGAGAGCATAGCAAATTAACCAGAGTCTACCTCTACACGGAGACAATGCTAGACCTGAGTGCGGCATAAATCATGGTTCATATGCTGGTATTCGAGGGTGATTAAAAACAAATTTAAACAAATACATCGTGGGCTGATAAGAAAAACTCACTAACTCCAAAATGAACGAAAAAAAACAGTATATATATATATTTTATTTAAAAACATCTTTCTGATGCTAAAACTCACTAACTCCCAAGGGACTATTTTTTTTAGGGATTTTGAGCAACAAGAGGTCGTGATTTTCCCTAACGCCTGTCGCCTGGTCAGTAATTATTTCTGCAAAAAAGTGTATACGTGCACTTAATGTCTTTTTAACATAGGAATAACATAGGCCTCCGCAACCATGATAGTACGAGAGCAAAAAGTAACTAACTCCATTCCTGTAGTTGGTGCTAGCTAGGAACCATAAGCAAATGTTAATTGGAATGTTTCTTGTTAATTTATCATTTAAATCTTGTACATGTTCAGATTTACGCATGTTAATTTTTACTTTACAAAAATTAAATGCAAAAATTGATGATGTGCTATTTCCTTCATTATCGGCTTTGTTTTAAAATAATTTTATGTTTTTGAATTGTATTTAATTATGGAACAACACTATTATTTTGAATCATAAATTACATGTTTCTTCGTTGAATCCCTGATTTTATACTGAACCTACAAACTTCAAACTCATTTATCCCAGAACTTAAAAAATGGAGTTTGTGAGTTTTGCTTGTCAGCCCACTTAATTATGGTTTGGTTGAGGTATACCCACAACACTAAATATATGTTTAAAAAAATAAAATGTGCATATAAACTTCATTCAGGGTAGGATATTGAATCATTACGACTTAATTAATAGTAATTCACTTCTTTTAATTAATATACAATTCATAATGAACAATTATCACTTCAGTGTACTTCATTATATTACATAATTTACATGTCACAGCCTGTCGACCACTTCTAATTTACTAAGAAAATTATGTATCTCTTCATTGTATATTGTTTGAAAGCTTTTTAGAATACTGAATGCCCAGACAGTTGGCCAAACTACCCGTCATTTCCAAAAACATATCACCACATAATATGACGATCCAGCGTTAATATCTTGACCACAATAGGCGCAAGAGGCGGTCACATCTTTTTACTTGAAGATACACGAACATTAAAAGATTAAAACTAATTTATTCATTGTTATAAATATGTGAGAACAGATTAAAATGAAATGAGAAACGAAGAATTTATCAAAGTAATAATCTAATGGCACAGCAAGACATGGCGTTGCAGGTGTGACTTGCGCACGGTCTAATGGCACAGCAAGACATGGCGTTGCAGGTGTGACTTGCGCACGGTCTAATGGCACAGCGAGACATGGCGTTGCAGGTGTGACTTGCGCACGGTCTAATGGCACAGCGAGACATGGCGTTGCAGGTGTGACTTGCGCACGGCGCGGTAAACACAACTTGGACACTGGAACTGGCGGGTTTGGGTGCACTCGTTCTTGACGTGGCTTGCCCAGTGGTGTTTGTGTTTGTAGCTCCTCCCACAAGTGTCGCACTGGTACCTCGCCGATATCGGCTGTTCATGAGCTTGAGCATTGCACCAGAAAGATACCAACTGAAAGAACACAGAACATCTTAAATGATCATCAAAGACGGAACGTGAGTACCTAGAGCGGATGATCCGCTATTCCCCAAATTAAAACCCCCCCCATTTCCAATCATACAGTCTGGAAAAATCCACAACTCCGCGTTCTCATCATCAGGCACAACCATCAAACCGTAATTTGTGGCCATCAGAGGCCGGTATTTACAATGCAACTTACGGACAAAGCGTTCCTATGAGAAGAAGATAGATACGATAGATATAGAGCGAAACTCCAGACCAGATTGTCCAAAATGTAGTTAGAGGTGTCATGTTGATAAAAATCCGCCTCTTGGGGTGTAGCTAACCCCATCTCCCCTATCTAAACGATCCGCATCATCTTTGTTGAAGAGCAATCTCATTAAAAAATCGTTTGTTAAACGGAAGTCTTGATCAGTTTATATCGTTAGGGGTAATTCGCGCACATAAATATTAATACCTTTGGACAGATAGACCGACACACATACAAACATACGGACCCACAAACAGAAAAGAGTTGCATAACATTTACTTGTAAATCGGATGGTATTTGAGAAATGCAATCAAAGAATGAGAGGGTGGACACAGATTATACGAGAACGATCTCCTTGTCAAAGACTTGAAGGAACTTATAAAGAATGGAACGGGCAGAACGAGAAATTGAATAATACACAGTCATAAGGAACGAATTATTGCCATACTTGCCACACGGTAACTTTCGAGGTAGTATCGTATCTTGTGAAGAGTGAACGAGTTTCTAGGTGGGGGCGTTGAGCTTCAGCCAGGCCAATGCATGCAGATCCTCGCCATGCCATGGGCCATTCAGACTGATCGGTACAGGTAAGATCCTTATTATTATAAGTGTACACACTCGGACAGATGTGAATCAAGGGCTGGGTCTCGTAGATACAACAAGACTCCTTCATTTACTTCAGGTATATGATGTACACAATCTCGCATTTAAGTGACAAATTTTGAACATTGCCCAGGAATTATGGAATTTAATTTGGCAAATAGCGGGAAAAATTAAAGATTGCTGGATTTTTGTCAAGATGCTCAGTTGAACATGTATCATAACATACTAAATGTCCCCACATGTATCGTGTGAGCTACTGTATAATATGACCTTGAAATGACCTCGATAATTATTTGTTCGGGTTTATCTCGTAAATGGTGGAAATAAGAAAGAAATGTTTCAAACAAAATATGTTAGAAATGTTATTTCATACGGCAAAGGTAACAACCGATTTTATAGCCAGTTCACTCCTTCCTCCTCAAAATCCAGGATAGGTAAAACCTCTTTTCAGATAATTTCAGAAATCTATCAATAACCCATAGAAAGCAATTTGCAATGAAATACACTGATGTACGCAGATCCATTTGCCATTCACACCCCCTGTGCCTAGCCTTGATGGACTGACCAGTCGTCTAGGCAAGGGGGGGGGGGTTACATGCCACCACACCACGATACACAGTTGTGAGGTGGCTTCCAAGCCGCAACCACGCGTGTCAGTTCGCACACGATGCGTGTTTTACTTTATTTGCATTAAGGGCGCGTCAACCGTTATGTAGTAATGCATCACTCTAGCGTAGGGAATAAGGGGAGGAAAATCCCATGCTGGTCAGAACCATCCACAGCTGTGGGGAGGCAAGGGGGGGTTCTCACGTCGTGGTAGTCAACGTCTTTGTAATCGTTCGTGTTGACTTTGTTGTTGTCGTCGGTGAAGTCGTCGAGGGGTGGGATGTGGTTCCCCGTCGAAGACTGCCAGAGCTCGCCTCTACTTTTGGGGAGTTAAATACGTCTTTATATACTAGCTGATGTTTGTGAGATGGAATTTTTCTTTTTCCTCGCCTGCGCATGAGCCATGTTCTGGGCCAAATTCTACCCTGGGCGCAGACGGGGGACGATGCGTGTGAGGGTGTTCAGAGACTAACAATATTGTCTACTGTGTGTTGCATTGGAAGCGACGTTGTGTCTGAGCAGCAGAAGGGGTTGCTGCGTTATCCCCTCTGACAAGTACCAGACTGTTGCCTCACCCACCACCCGCCTGGTTATAATATGGAAGCGAGGTGACGGGAAGAGACTGGTTTTGGAAGAAAGAGCGACCTCTGACTCAGAAGGTGCACCTCGAGTGTAAGAAAAATTATACAAAAAAGCATAGAAGCCTCCACTGGCCACATCTATAGTAACTCCAGTGAAAGAACGATTGAAAACGGAGTCACAACTCAACCCATGGCCTCCACATGGCCACTCACTCATGATATTTTGTCGATGTATGCAAAAGCTGGAAATTACGCTGAAATTCGAAGATGTAATGATTTCATGAAAATGTTAACGAAGGAATTGTGTTTTGATAAATCTTTCATCCATTACCTTTCTTTCATTAATCACCTCCCAATCATCTTGACTCAATTTATTCCAGTTTATGCACTGCTGACGATAAATGTAAACAAGCCTATCACAAAGGTTTGTTTTGTGACTTTTGAAGAATGACTTTACATGAAGCACGATACACATGTTCGTCAATTAGTGATGATACCGATTATTTATTTCAGTCTGGAAAGGTTTTACTGGATTTGCAATGGCTGGAAGTGGCCTAAAAGAATTTTTGAATCAGATATACAGACGATGTTCTGTGAGAAGATGTTCAGTGGCTACAATCTCTGACGTGCCGTTCCAGGGCAAACTTTAGTTCTTTTGGCATTGCGAAATATTACCAATCATCATTAACAAGAATTCAATGTGAGTTTGCAGAGAGTTGTGCGGATCTTCCATTGCCTGTTTTACTCTTATACTGTTCGTTTGTTTGTTGTATTTTAAACTTACCCTGAAAGAACGTATCAAACTCAGTGCTGTTATACATATTATCACTGATCAGGCCGATTCTCACTTACGCAGCACCTGCATGGGCAACTGCTGCAAAGACACATATTGATACCCTACAACGGATTCAATAGAGCTCTACGAATAGCAACCAAATCCCCGTGGAACATTCGTAATGCTGATGTTCACAATGACCTAAAGGTTCCATCTTTGTGATCAGTCATTCACAAGATTCGTTTTATGGAAGCCTAGGGCAGAGTGGAAACCCACTCATTGACTCGGCACCTATGACCATGAACAAACCTTCAAATACAAACGACCTAAGATGGCCTTGGCCTATCTAGCAAATTATGATTAAACAACTCAAAATTCGAATTTTTTGTAGGGATGATGCGCACCTCACCTTGGTGGAATATTTCCTCATTTTTCCTGCTTAACAATAATTGTGTATTATCATTTATTCTACAAAACGCATAAGCTTTAACGCAAAGACAATCCTTCAAACACCAGTTAACTATCCTGACACGATTAACACTCAATTCTTGACAAAGCCAAAAGCCAAAGCCAAAAACAATCAAGTGCTTCTATAAAAATCAGATTCCCTACAAAGAGCTTAGGCTCGTAGTAGAAAAACAGAAAATTTTCACCCATGAGTTCACATGGCTAAAAGAAGTCGAAGGAATAAAGAACGTAAGTTTTACAATGTGGTTGTTACTTGCGGTGTAAGTTCGAGAAATCAAAATCAGCATAAATTAATTCCTCACTGTTCTTAGAAGTAGTTACTGAATGGGAATATCTATTTAGATTCAAATTGAGAGTTTTCATAACTAATAATAATGAACCTTCAACTTGTCTCAGCAGCCAATGATGTTGCCTCAAGACCAGGGGCGGCTCGTGTATAGGTGCACAGGTGCACGTGCACCCCCAAATATCTGCGCGAACTAAATTCCAAATTTAAGGTTCGAAGCCAATCTCGTAATATTCCCAATAAATCGTTGGATTGTTTGTATGGATATTTTGGCCGGCCCAGAGCAAGGTATATTCGGCAGGAGTCATTCTGCAGTAAGTGATGCCGCTGGGGGTTGTCACTCTGAATGTGCTCACAGCTTTCCATCGTCGTCTTAAGCCGGGGTCCCACGACCTGTTGATCGACGGGCCTAGGTCGGGCCGGGGTGGGTTGACAGGCCGCAGGTATACGGGTTCAGAAAAAAACTGAGCGGTCCCACGGCGTGTTGGCCCGTCAAGCCTCTTTACCTGCACCTGCTTGTCCGAACCTGGCTTCCTGGCTTGAGGAGGCTTGTACGGACGGATTTCAAAAGGTCAAAACGGTGAAGAACAAAACAAATCTCGCCTTTTCATTCATGCGAGCGGCGAGCCAGTGGGTCCTCGTTGGACCGCTTCAACAAACATGTACGGGCCGGACTACCTGACCTGACCATTTTTTATTACCTCTTGCCTGTTCTCTTTGACGCGTGCAAAATTTACCGACAACTGACGGGAAGCTCACGCCGCGACGCGCAAGCACGGGCCGACCCGGTCCCACGGCGTGTGGCGCGAGGATTTTACCTTTTTTATACCTGCGGCCCGTCGATCAACAGGTCGTGGGACCCCGGCTTTAAGCCGGGGTCCCACGACCTGTTAGTTGGGGTCCCACGGCCTGTTGATCGACGGGCCTAGGTCGGGCCGGAGTGGGTTGACAGGCCGCAGGTATACGGGTTCAGAAAAAAACTGAGCGGTCCCACGGCGTGTTGGCTCGTCAAGCCTCTTTACCTGCACCTGCTTGTCCGAACCTGGCTTCCTGGCTTGAGGAGGCTTGTACGGACGGATTTCAAAAGGTCAAAACGGTGAAGAACAAAACAAATCTCGCCTTTTCATTCATGCGGGCGGCGAGCCAGTGGGTCCTCGTTGGACCGCTTCAACAAACATGTACGGGCGGACTACCTGACCTGACCATTTTTTATTACCTCTTGCCTGTTCTCTTTGACGCGTGCAAAATTTACCGACAACTGACGGGAAGCTCACGCCGCGACGCGCAAGCACGGGCCGACCTGGTCCCACGGCGTGTGGCGCGAGGATTTTACCTTTTTTATAGCTGCGGCCCGTCGATCAACAGGCCGTGGGACCCCGGCTTTACGGGTGATCGTCAGAATCAGCCTCAGGTTATATTTTGCTTTTAAACGTCTGGTATAGCCCGGTTAAGCCGGGGTCCCACGACCTGTTGATCGACGGGCCTAGGTCGGGCCGGGGTGGGTTGACAGGCCGCAGGTATACGGGTTCAGAAAAAAACTGAGCGGTCCCACGGCGTGTTGGCTCGTCAAGCCTCTTTACCTGCACCTGCTTGTCCGAGCCTGGCTTCCTGGCTTGAGGACACTTGTACTGACGGATTTCAAAAGGTCAAAACGGTGAAGAACAAAACAAATCTCGCCTTTTCATTCATGCGGGCGGCGAGCCAGTGGGTCCTCGTTGGACCGCTTCAACAAACATGTACGGGCCGGACTACCTGACCTGACCATTTTTTATTACCTCTTGCCTGTTCTCTTTGACGCGTGCAAAATTTACCGACAACTGACGGGAAGCTCACGCCGCGACGCGCAAGCACGGGCCGACCCGGTCCCACGGCGTGTGGCGCGAGGATTTTACCTTTTTTATACCTGCGGCCCGTCGATCAACAGGCCGTGGGACCCCGGCTTAACGTGCACATGGGTCAAAACCAGTTATTTCCATTCAAAGGCATTGGTTTTTCTCGCCCGCATCCCCTAGATTTATGGTAGCGCTGATCCCAGCAAGGTGATGGTTTTCTAACTGTCATAAAACCTTTTCCAATCTATTATGATCAATTTATTCATTTGACATTTTTTTGTAGAATTTCAATAACTTAATAATGTGGTTCAAATATGTAGCCTGAGTTAAGAAATGCGTTTTTTGCTGTTTGTCTACAATCAAAACTGACCGATTTATAGACAATTGTTGTTATTGTAAGCGATGTCAAATATCTACATTCAATAAAACAATGATCCGTATCTCGGTCAGTTCTGATCGTAGACACTCGGCAAAAAAAATGCATTTCATAATTTGAGCTACAATTTGAACCACGTTATTAGCCAATTGTAGTATAAAAAAAATGTACGATGAATAAATTATTTTGACGACAATAGCTTGGAAATGGGTTTATAACAGGTATAAAATCCCAAGTTCGCTCACCTCTTATGCCGTCAATGCTCGTCTCATACCCCACATCCTTGCCTCTTCCGAAATCGCTGAAAGTTGTTTGCGACAGGGTTGATTAACTGCAGTTTTCAAGTGAGCGAACAGTGTTAAAATTATTATTGTGCTGTGAAGTGTAGTGAAATTATAATATGACTTCCGTAATTAGCGATCTAAAAATAAACAGTTTTTTAAAACGACCATTGGACGAACAATTAGAAATAAAATCACGAGGCCGACCAACCCCAAAATTAGATATAATTCAAGTGACAACATCAGGGGGGGGGGACATTATTCGGGTATGTAATATTTTAATCAACCATATAATAATTATTTTTTTGGATGGTTTTCTATAATTAACAATTACACACTGGGGAGTTTTTCGGAGGTTTTCCCGACCAATAAATTCGAAAAATATACTCTAAAGTCGTTTTCCAGGTACTTCAGACCATTAGTCTCTTAAAAAAATTTCGCAATAGATAACTATTCCAAAGGCCAACATTATGTTTATACCACGTTATAGTATGCATTGCCATTTTGAATAACGTAGTGTAAATAAACTTGAAGGATGCCAACACGAATGTAAATTTCTAACGCTTGTAAGATTAAATGCAAATGATAAATACAAAAGTGCTTTATTATAGAACAGGTAAGATGTTGATACAAAAAGAAGGTTATTGAATATATTTAAAAATTAAAATAAACTGTAAAAATAAAAATGAAAACATTTAAAACGATACAACAGACCCTAATACGAATACATAACAACACAATAGTAAAAGCCAAAATTTGCATTTACAATTTTAAATGTATAAACAATGTTGCATTTGGTGAACTAGCATCTAAAATTAAATGAGAACCTAAATTATGAGCAAAGAATAATTATTATTGTGCTTGTTGTTGATATGGGATTTAAGATGTATTTTCTGCTTTGCTTGATAGGGACAGTGAGGGCACTTGAAGTGTCGCTCTTTCCCACACTCGTATTTCTTATGCCGTGACAGGTGCTGCTTCTGCTTGTAGCTACGGAGGCATACACTACACTGGTTCCCAGACACTGCAGCCTTCTCTTGCTTCAGCCCCAACAGCGGAATCCAGAGATCCCGGTCTGCGACAGACAAGAAACACGGTCAGGTTAAACGTGGCTTCCTAGATCAACAATAACTATAGATACTGAGCATCGTTTGAAGAGCGGTGCGGGTAAGGGAACATAATAACATTAGAGTCTATACTGAGTGGGTAATTTAATGTTTTCCTAGGGAAACCTGTTATAGCGTGCAAAGTATATGTTGCGGATAGGTTAGAGTTTTAGCGCCAATGGGAACTCAACGCTTGTCTACCGCGACGTACACCCAAAAATACGCCAATCAGGTAGTACAGTATATTCATCACAAGACACTAAATCACACAAGCGCAGATCAGCGCAGTATGATCATTCATCATTCATCAAATATCATTCATCAATGATCATTCACTCCATGCGTTGCAATAAATGAACCAGCGGACTAGCCTATTTTCGGAGGTGGGGCGTAGAGCCTCTAACTTCACATTACAAACTCAAAGGAATAATAATGACGACTGTAAGAGCGGTCTACTACAGGAAAGCTAGAAGCTTCTAGAAGCTTTTAGTGAAGCTAGAAAGTATTGTTAAGGATTAAAGAAATCAATAACCGACCCAGTCTTTGGCATTCGGTAAGAAGGTTCGATTACAATGCAGTGATGAATGCGGGCAATGCTTCTCTGAAACATGTTTCACAAAATCACATGCTTCGTACATGTACACGGAAACTATTACAGTACGCTAGACATTAAAGATACATACTTCCAAACAGAGGCACCCCCTTGTCAAAGTTAAAGAGACAACTAAAATGACAACAACTAAAATTGACAACTAAGATGCACGCGCCCAGATGTTGACGATAGTAGCTGAACGGTCGGAAATATCCATTGATATTAAACCCCTATAGTAGGCTAGATTAGCAGTGTCCAATACTTCCGCACAGGCGCGAGCGTAACGAATTGAAGCGTCGAAAATCCAGTTCAAGATGGCGATTTTGGCGTTTTAATTTATGCTTTTTCAAAGCAATAAAGTATTTAACTGGATTGTGTGATATGGTTTTAGCTTGTGCAGCATGATATTGAACAAACAGAAACAATAAGAAGTTATTGCATAAGGGAATTAAGTAATCAATTGATGTTAAAATCTAGTATGCTCAGCTGTCAAACTGGCGGCCATCTCTAAAAATATTCGGTCTTCAAATCGCTCCCATTTGATTACATGTAAACTGTCATTTCAAGATGGCTTCCAATTGCAACGGAAGTGGACCACCGACTGCTAATCTAGCCTAACAGTAGTTAAATATCAATGGAAATATCATTATTTTTTTTTGCATGAATGTTAATAGTGCTTTCTATTGACATCCACACTTGATTGCCAATAATTAGGCTAGCCATAAATCATTGCGAGAAATAAGTCCAAAACGTTAAAATATTGGGAAACTATGGATTTCAATTCAGGAAATTCTCATCAAACCGTTTATCTTACGATTCACCAAATTACCGTGCGCGTACGTATTGATTTAAACGTTGATCTTGATATCCAGTATGGCAATTAGCGTTAAACAATCTGAACACTTGAAATAAATTCCCAAAGTTCAACAAAACTGAGTAAATTACGAAGATTTCACGATTTTTTAAATTCAAAATCGATAAATTATTTGATTAATTGAGCGAGCGAAGCGAGCGTCTCCACTTGACTCTTATGGCTCGAATGTCTGTTTTTTTTTTCTGTTACTGCTTCGATACAGGTCGCACCGTTTCTCTGATCGACCTGAAATTTTGCACACATGTACATACCACCTAGGCGGGTTGCTGTATAGTTTTGTGGCAAAATCGTTCAAAAAGTTAAAAAGTTACATTAAAGTTAATCGAAAGTTTTTTTTTCAAACTAAACGGCGACAAAATCTGAGGTGGCCAAATCATTTAGAATGTCCGTCCGATCACAAATATGTTATTTTTATTTTGATCCGATGTTACCATGGCAACGGAAAGTCGCACAGCTTTTTTGGCTCATGATAGCGGTCAAACGGAGGCTCGGATAGAGTTGAAATTTTGAACATCCGCAAGTTTCGTTCCACGATTGAATGCCATAAGTTTTGTGGCAAAAATCGTCCAAAAAGTTATAAAGTTACATTAAAGTTAATCTAAAGGGTTTTTTTGTTAAACTAAACGGCGACAAAATCAGAGGTAGCCAAATCAGTTAGAAGGTCCGTCCGGTCACGAATATGTCAATTTTATTTGATCCGATAAGTAGTGTAGATAGAAATTACATTTTAACAAAAGTAACGTTACCATGGGAGCGAAAAGTCGCACAAGAATTCTGGTCACTATGTACTGCCACCTAGAAGAAATCAAGAGTAAAATAGTTTTCCCAAAGAAATGATGTCAAGGTCCTCTAGATGGCGGTGGATTTTATCCATTCTCTCCTATTTTACAAATTTTCAGCTAAATTGGTCAAGACCTTAAAGACTTATTGGTATGTAACATTATGGGCATGTCGTACTCGGGTCGTGTTGCACGTACCGGTGCTCGCTCAACAACGCGTCTAACTGAGCGTTTTCCTAGTATGCGTAATGGATCTCGTAGATTGACCCTTTATTGATCCATATTCGTGTGAAATATACCGATATTAATAAACTCTCACCTCCCCCCATCCCCCCCCAAAAAAAAATAGAAAGCTGAGCGCTGAAACTCGTCTTTACGCCAGTCTCAGCGATCCTCTTTAAGGGGGATTGACCCGCTAAGCTTAACAAATATATTTAATTGAGATTAACTAGTAATGAATTTACAAAGAAACAAAAAATTTTGGGTCCACCATAACCCAAAAAAAAGTTTACCAAACTTGGTAATTTTCGAGCTCGATCCCACCGGCAAAAATCTTCCATAAGAAATAACATAAACAACACCTTGAAGGATTTCGGTCCAAAAAGGCCATCATTGACGTACTCGGCTAACTTTTCTGTGAGTTCTCTACTTTTTGTTTTTGTAATTTGGGCAAGTGGTTTTGTTAAAATATGCTGGTTACGAAGAAGGGGTGTAATTTAGGAACGCGTATTTTGGCATGTTTGAGTGTATGTTTGTGCATAATTTTCTAAATGCCCATTTAGATTAGCATTATGTTCTAATATGTGAGAAAAAATAGCCAAGTTGAAGCCGATTTAAGGAAGCTGTCATGTTAGTGTGCTTTAGATTCTGGGGAGTAAAATATTTTTTTTTTTAGTAAAAGCCCTTTTAAGTGTGAGACATGTATACATATACATGTCAACTTTTCAAGTCAATAACTTTATTTGTGCAGGGCCAACTCAACGTACAGCTTAGCACAATACTATATCTGTGATATTAGCCTACAGTAGAGCTAACCTCGACACTACCTAAAGTTGGATTAGGTGTGCATTCGAGATGAATTTACCAAGTGTTTGCGTAATAAAAACTGTTTGCGCACTTAGAAAAAACAAACAATTAAATACCTACACCTATCTACACCTAGACTATTTCAGACAGTACTTCTCACGTCATTGACCGAGAATTAGAACATTCTAACGTTGTTGGAAGTGGACATGGACCTGGACCACGACCACCTAAACTTAGGGTGTGTCTGAATTATATTCCATGTTTAGATAATATATACGTTGAGCTGGAGTTGGACCTAGACCTGAATTCAGACACCCTGAGAATCCTACTGTGTATTAATATTTTAGGAAGCGGATTATGGTGGAGAAACAGCAACGGCGCAAGTTTGAGGTTGGAGTCTTCATAAGGCGGATCTTATAACTCCAGCCATGCACACCCTCGACCAGTGGTAAATCAAGGGCTGGTTCTATTAGATACATCTAGAACCCGTGATTTACTTATGGTCGATCGAGTCCATACATTTCTACACTCAGCTTACTTCTGAAATGCAGGAATATAATATAATAAGATATTTTAAACCAATGACTTACAATAACACAACTCCAAAATGATATGTTTTTATTTGGATTGTTCTCAGTTCTTGGTTGTGGATACAGTAAATCTGTCAAATATAATAAATATAAAATAAACAAATAAAGTCAAAGTCAAATACAACTAATGTCCCAACAATTTTCTCCAAAACGTTCCATGTATGGCACGGTTTTCTTCATTCTATTACAACGTGTTAAAGGGTTTTTAAATACCTGGGGACCTATTTACTAACCCAAATAACATCTTGTCAAACGAAAGTGTCAACTAAGTAAATAGAATAACAGCGAACACAGCGAAGTAGTTTAACATTTTTGCGTGCAAATGAAGCTAATTTTAGGTCTGGGTTTTTATTTACAAAGACAAAGTTGTCTCATTAGGTATTCCAAGTTTTCTCACGTACTGAGTAAATAAATAGGTCCCCAGACCACAACAAGAATATGTGCAAGAAACGATTAGTCCATACACAATTGCTAACATAACAATAGATGGTTCTTGAACAGTTGAATAAGAGTTGTCTTCTCAGTATCAGAGCAGGTTATCCTTGCATCGGCGCGGCACTGGGGGTATGTCGGCGGCCTATGTGTAGGTGTAGAGTAACAGAGTTGTCTTCTCAGTATCAGAGCAGGTTATCCTTGCATCGGCGCGGCACTGGGGGTATGTCGGCGGCCTATGTGCAGGTGTAGAGTAACAGAGATGTCTTCTCAGTATCAGAGCAAGTTATCCTTGCATAGGCGCGGAACTGGGGGTATGTCGGCGGCCTATGTGTAGGTGTAGAGTAACAGAGTTGTCTTCTCAGTATCAGAGCAGGTTATCCTTGCATCGGCGCAACACTGGGGGTATGTCGGCGGCCTATGTGTAGATGTAGAGTAACAGAGTTGTCTTCTAACTATCAGAGCAGGTTATCCTTGCATCGGCGCGGCACTGGGGGTATGTCGGCGGCCTATGTGCAGGTGTAGAGTAACAGAGTTGTCTTCTCAGTATCAGAGCAGGTTATCCTTGCATCGGCGCGGCACTGGGGGTATGTCGGCGGACTATGTGCAGGTGTAGAGTAACAGAGGTGTCTTCTCAGTATCAGAGCAGGTTATCCTTGCATAGGCGCGGCACTGGGGGTATGTCGGCGGCCTATGTGCAGTGTAGAGTAACAGAGTTTGTCTTCTCAGTATCAGAGCAGGTTATCCTTGCATCGGCGCGGCACTGGGGGTATGTCGGCGGCCTATGTGTAGGTGTAGAGTAACAGAGTTGTCACCTCAGTATCAGAGCAGGTTATCCTTGCATAGGCGCGGCACTGGGGGTATGTCGGCGGCCTATGTGTAGGTGTAGAGTAACAGAGTTGTCTTCTCAGTATCAGAGCAGGTTACACTCTAACAACAGATGACTAAAATTTAGTCACTAAGACACCATTTTAAACACCATTTTAGTCGTTTTTGAGATGAGCGTGTAAATTTTAGTCACTTGATGTAAAATATAGACACGATTTTAGCAAAAAGTCGTTTTTAGTGTCTAATCTGGTGACTTTATAAAAATGACTATTTTTGGTTAGGGATATTTGACTAATTTTAGACACCTTTAGATTTAAACACTAAGAAATAGACTTTCGTGTGAAAATAGTCATTTTACTTTAGACACTTAATAAACAGAAACTATTTTAGACACTGGCAAATAAGCTATCATATTTTTTTATACTGAGAGCTTGGCTATAACGACGTGGGAAACTAGGGCGCTTCAACTGGGTACGTCATTTTGTGCCATCTGTGATAGTGTTAATTAAATTGAGCATTTTAAAAAAATGACACAGATTTAAATGATAATAAAATTTAAAAAAATTAATTGAAATATTTTATGTTTTTGATGTGAAATAAATTTGATTCTACCGAACTATGACCAACTAGAGTAAAAAAGTTCAGCAACTTCAGCCATACGCGGGAATCGATCCCTGGACCTTCTGCATCGGAAGCTGAGCCTCTAGCCACAAGCCCAAAGGAGCCCACAAAAATTAAAGATTTTCATGTAAATCAACGGGAAAATATACGTAGGCCAAGGACTTTCATATTTTGTTAGGTAATTAATAAAATTATTATTTAATTATATTTATTTACGTTTGTTTGTTTATTTTTTGTTTTTGTTTATATATTTATTTATTTATTTATTTATTTTTTTATTTATTTATTTATGAATAATTAATTAATTAATTTATTTATTTATTAATTCCGATAAAATGTACGTGGGCGGTAGGCCTAAAAGTAACTTTGAAAAACTTAGGTATTTGAAGTTCAATTTTTTTCAAGTTTGCCGTGCCGTCAAGTTTTGTTGGAGCGGTTGTGTGGCTACCCCTGCCTCCCTTTCATTCAAAGTCAAAAAAAGCAGGTCTGCCGTTAGATTTTGGCGTGTGTAAATAAAGGTGTAGGGCTAGCTATTATTCGTTCGTTTATGTTATGAATATGAATTATAAACGTCAAGATCACGAGTATTAAGTGAAACGATAAATTGTTTCTTATGCGAGAAACTGATTTTAGCCTACTTCGAAGTCCATGTATTATTTTGCGGACCTCGTAGCCTACCGACTCAACTAGGATGTCACCTACCAAGTCAAGTTCGAAGGAGATTCCTACGACACCGAGATTCTACATAATTTTCCTATAAAAAAAAAATACAGGTACGTAAGAAAAACTTATAGGGGTATCCAATAAGCCCTAGCTAAGTCCTAACAACCTATAGAAATAGTCTAGGCCTAGGCCCTACCCTACTGGGCCCTTCGCCTGTCAGCCTTTTAGTTTTATGCCCTGGGGCTAGGCCTAGGCCTAGCCACTGCTTTAGCAAATAGGGCCTAGCAGGATATAAATACACAAAGGCTAGGGCCAAGGTCTAGGCCACCTTTTTGTAAGAATTAGGCCCTAGCCTAGGCCATTACAATCACAAACAGGCAACACCATCACTGTGTGGTATAGGCCTAGCTAGGCTAGGCCTAGGCTAGGTCCTAGGCCTAGTCTAGTCTTACTTCTATATGCCTAGGCCACTAGGGTAGGTACTGGTATGCCTAGGGTAAAGGGGGGCCTAGGCCTACAATGGCATATTTGGGCTAGCCCAAGCCTGGTTTCGGGGCCTCAGCCTTGGGTAGACCTAGCCTATGCTTTTTAAGAAAATCCACTGTTAACTTACCATATCTGGGCTAGACTCGAAACCAAATTTGTGGGTTTACAGGCCTAGGCCTAGCCCTAGCTTTCTGTAGGCAGAGGCTTCCTCGTGGGTGGGCCTAGCCTGTGGCTAAAGTAGGTCTATTGGATGTGATGGTTTATCAACCGGTGTGTGGGGGTAGGCTACGGTTACAAGTTTTTCAATTTTTTCGTTGCTTTTTCAACCTTTAAGACTAGGCCTACCTAAGTTCCTTGTCGGTGCTTAATTTGTTTGAAAATGTAGTGGCACGCAGACTGCAAATTAAGTTACCGATACCGGTACGGTAATTATTTAACTATCCCCTAGCTATGATTTACAACTTCCCCCCCCCCCCCCCCACCGCCACTAGGGTGTTACCTTTAGGCCTAGCTTAGCCCTGCCCTGCTTGCATTCCACTTTAAATTGTAAAAGGGTACTGCATACACACACAATTAAGCATTTTCCCTTGTCCAAATGCTAATCAGGGTTAAAGGCCAATTTAAAGTTTAAGAAAAGTATAAAGCCAAGTGTGCAAAGCCATTTTCTACATTCTACTCCTTCGTGCCGCATTTAGTGGTAGTTGGCTTCTACGGATTTAAACATTAAATTTCACTCATTTTTGCTTTTGCTTATTTACCTATCACGTCTAGTGATGGAACGTTGAATTTCAACGAGGTTTGAATATTTTATTTTGTTAAGGCCTAGGCCTTTTAACCTATCAAAGAATCTAGGCCTAGCCTAAGACAGACCATTAGGCCTAATGTCTTTTTCCCATTTTAGAATTAGCCCATTGGTATTTAATATAGACTGGCAGGCAGCCAATGCAGTCACTAGAATAAAATTAATTTGTATACTTGACACTTGTGGGTTTCTTAGGCCCGGCTATGTGTATATATCGGGTGTCTGTTCGTGACCGTATTGGCCTGTAGTAGACTAGGACTATGTACCGTAACGTACTACCTTACTTAAGTTAAGGTAAACTTGTACAACGTATATAGCGACCGATTTTCCGCTCAAATTGGGAGCTCATAAACTTTACATGGCCTACCGTAGGCTAGCCTAAACGTTTGAAAAATAAGTCGCTGAAAAACTGGCCACATCTAGGCTAGGCCTTTTAAGGCCTATGCAAACAAAAAAATACTAGCATACAAAACCTCTAGGGTAGGCTATGGTTTCTTTTTAAAATATTTAAAGGACTTTTGCTGTTGGTACGGCGGCGGGCAAGTGCGCTATATAGGGGAGTTGACCTACCTACCTATTTAAATTAGAATGAGATCATTTTTCTGTGGCAATATGTGCTTTCGTCTGGGCATGGGCCTACAAATTTTTACTGGCTTAGACCTACTAGGCCTAGGCCTATAATCTTTCTATGTCGGGAACCGTAACCCTAGGCCTACAAGTACAAACTGAGGCTTAGGCTGATGCTAAACAAGGTTCATGTTTTATTTTTTATTTCACAACTTTAGGGCCTACCTAATTGGGATTTTGGTTATCTACACTTCAAGTGCCTTTACAACACTTAGGGCATACTAGTAGTTCTTATTACTCACTAGGGGTAATGGTGTAAGTTACGGTACCGTATGATGTGTTTTTCTGGAAAGACTCAATTTGGAAAATTTCCAGAAAGTTTCCGGGAAATTTTTCTGACAAAATAGGGGAGACTGGGAGGGTTGTTTACATAGGGAGGGTTGATACACTCCCCTTATTTCTAGTTGTTTTTTGTTTGGAAACTTTTTGTGGTAGCCTAACTGTGGAGCCATTCCGTCAAAACAGGAATTTCAGGAAAAAAATTAAAATAAGTATTTAGGGCCTATTATTTTTTTTTTAGCTTTAACTGTTTTGTCAACTCTTCTGTTTTTGTTACTAAAATCACAAAAACACATTTTCTTAGCATCATTGTATAGTTTTTTAGCATGTTTTCACTGTGTATTGCCAACAGGGATAGGAGAAAGTAAAATATGGTTAAGTTTGATAAATTGAAAACTAGAGTGTGGATCTGCTAACAGAGTGAGTGTATGAAGAGAACTAAAACTGGTGCTTGTTCTTTACAATTCCAAAGCTTAAATGTTGCAGGTAACTTTAGGTTTCAATATATCACCATTTCATTAAACAGCAACCAGTTGTAACATCTGTTACACAAAATAGACACAAGTCCTTATAAATCAGTGAAGGTTAATCTAGGCCTAATCAAAACCAAAACTTCCAAAAGTAAGGTAATGGTACTCAACTACATGTGGGACATTTATATTTTTTTCTACATGGCACAATAATTGATATATTGTGTAACGGATGTTACATTATCCGTTACATTGATTGTTTGTTGATGTTTAGTCATTAATTTTGTGAAAATGAATTATATTTACTAAACTAATGTCATTAGCATTGTCATTATAATATTTAAAATATAATGTGTAATTTTTATTATAAAAATGATTAATTAAATAGCCTAGGCCCTACCTACCCTGATAGCTTTTTAAATTAATTTTTAAAATTTAAATTTTTTGATAAAGCCTATCAACTTAAATTTTGACATGAAATATTTACCCTAGACTTGATAATATATTAATAACATCAGAAGTAACAATACAATGAATTTGTGAGTGTCACGCAACACCCCTTTTAAAATCCAACTTGAAATCTCTTTAATGGTAGGGCCTACTTATTTGAAATAAATGTAATGGTACTTTTTATTAAGCAACAGTAAGCAATCTGATTTTTTTAAAAGACAAATTATTATGAAGCAAAAAATAAAATAACTGCACTTCTAGGGCACTCGTAACCCTCCGTTACAAAGCACTGTAAAAATCCTTTTCACACTATTTTTATTTTTTAATATTCAAATTATGAATTTTTCTCAGAATGTTTAGACTAGAGGCTATTAAATGATTCCTTGGGGAATTATTAATTTTAAATTATTTTTTTCACCCCCTTGGGGGGGGCCCGACTTTTATTAAAAATACTTCTTAGTGTAAATTAGTTCCCAAATTTGTAACATCCGTTACAGTTCACTAAATAGTCAAGTATTTTGGAAGATGGTTAATTTGTTTGGAGTGCAATTTTCCTGGTCAGTAAATCAGAAGTTTTTTGGTGTGATATGTGTTACCATAACATGAAAAGCTTATAATATGGGAATCAGAATATATATGTTTTTAGTACCGTAGTGAAAATGTAACATCCGATACATACGGAATGGGTCTGTGCTTAGATGAGTCTAGGGAGCAGTGACACAGAAAATTTCAGGAGGCTGTGACCAATGGCGGCCAAATTGGAAGCCCTGGTGCTAGTTTTCTGACTGCGAGTAAATTTTATTGGTTTTTGTTCGATTTCCCTTATTTACATATGGTTAATTTTTAAAATAAAGTTATGTGCTATATTGAAGCTATGGTTCATGATAAATGATTCATGTAATGTTAGACAAACATTTTTTTTATTTAAGTCAGTATTGATAGCATAACCTAAATGGAAACAAGGGGATGGTTTTATACTACGGTAACGTTACGGTAGTTGTCTAGCCTGTACAAATTTTTTTTTTTTACATCCATTGGGTTGATTTATGGTGGAATGATTAAAGCCTAGGCCTAGCTACCCTGTCATTATTTTGTGAAAGTCCCACAGGAACTTAGCGTATACTAAAATTTTTTATAGACCCTAGTTCTGAAATAAGAAAATGTGATTATTTGCAGATATTTCAATGGATGGATGCCATTACTGTACTTTCAAGTATACTGGTACGGTGGGCCCTTCCTACTTCTTTCAGAGGGCTTCACTGGGATTGTCAACAACTTGTGTGTGCTATCCTGCAGCGAGAAATTGTTACCTACCTGAAAGTCTTAAAATAAACCCACGTACACCTATTTTACATTCTAGAATTTTTTAACTTCTTCACAATTTACTTTGAATTGTGTAGTGCTAACAACAAAAAAATAATATTATAAAATGGATTAACTTTTTTTTTATTTTTCAATGTAGGTACTAGATCTACCTTGCAGGATAAGCACTTTTAAATTAAAAGTCAATTAAAAGTGTTAAAATCTAAATCAACATTATAATAGGCCTGTGTAACTATGCCCTTGCTGCAGGCCCATTTATTTTTTCATGTAAATAAAGCCAGAGGCCTGATTTTTTGTTGTTTTTATTTTACTTGCAAACAAATTTTCATTTATGCAAACAGCCATAGTTCAACATAAAATATTTCAAGAAATATTGAGCCCAAATTTAAACAGCATTCGGCTGGGAAGGAAACACTAGGACTAAAAAACAATTGACTTTTAAGTTTAAATTAGCCTACCTAGCCGATTCCCTTATCCCATGCTTTAAATTATACAATGGATTTAAAAAATAACACTAATTATCTATTGTCATTATTTTATACTTCTATTATATAGGGTACTATGCCTACAGGGAGATCCTGATTAAGCCAATCCCACAAAGTTCTGATACTCCTTTTTTTCCAACCTTAGGCCTACACTTTTTCAGCCTGTGGTCAGGTGTGTCACAATGACTGCCGCTAAGATGGAGCCTTTTCGACTATTTGTAGGGCCCACTACTACTACCGGTACCTACTTATTTCTCAGAAAAATGTGCTTTTCCTGCCCCTTTGCTACCCCTTTCCCCCACTCCAAATGTATTTTTATGTAACCCTGTAAATATTGCACCATACACCTCATCATCACCTTCTTTTGATAACCCCCTACCATAGCCAACCCCCCTCACTGGGCCCCAACAACAATTTTGTTTTGAAATTTTAAAAATTTTTGGGATTCCTCACACACACAACTCCACCCCCCCCCCGGAAATGTGCCATGGTAAGCTCCTCATTTTTCACTTCTCAACTTTCCTCCCTCCGTTGCCAGGTGCCAACCCCCCCCCCCCCACCTCCACCGCTCCACCCCCGCCCCCGGAGTTTTTCCATGTAAGTATTATCATGGTGTAACACTAGCCCTTTTAAAACTTAACTACATCAAAAACTCCTCATTTTTTCAATTCCCAACTCTCTTCCCCCCGTAGCCAGGGGGCCCAACCCCCCCCCCACCTACACCCCCACCCCCGGAGGTTTGCCATGGTAAGTATTATCATGGTGTAACACTAGCTTTAAGACTTTAAATACATCAAAAATCCCCATCTTTCACTTCCCAACTCTCCTGCCTCCGTTGCCAGGTGCCAACTCCCCCCCCCTCCCACCTCCACCCCTACCCCCGGAAGTTTACCACGGTAAGCATAATCATGGTGTGACACTAACTTTAAAACAACTAAAATCAAACTCCTCATCTTTCACTTCCCAACTCTCCTCCCCCCGTTGCCAACTGCAACCTCCCACCCCCCCACTCGGAGGCGGGGGGGGGTGGAGATTATGCAAACCCCTAGGGGGGAAATTTGTCATCTTTCAAAGACTGAAATTTAGTCGTTTTACAATTAGTCTATAAAGTGACTAAAACCCAAAAATTTTAAACATCTTTATGTGCCTAAATTTCATATTGTCTGACTATAAAAAGGTGCATTAAGGGACGTCAAAATGACTAATATTAGTCTCTGTTGTTAGAGTGTATCTTTGCATAGGCCCGGCCTGGGGGTATGTCGGCGGCCTATTGCGGGTAGAGTAAAGAATTCTTCTCAGATCAAGCAAGTTATCCTTTCATAGGCGTGGGATGGGGTATGTCGGGGCCTATGTGCAGGTGCAAGTAAAAAGAGTTTTTTCAGATCAGAGCAGGTTATCCTTGCATCGGCGCGGCACTGGGGGTATGTCGGCGGCCTATGTGTAGTGTAGAGTAACAGAGTTGTCTTCTCAGTATCAGAGCAGGTTATCCTTGCATCGGCGCGGCACTGGGGGTATGTCGGCGGCCTATGTGTAGGTGTAGAGTAACAGAGTTGTCTTCTCAGTATCAGAGCAGGTTATCCTTGCATCGGCGCGGCACTGGGGGTATGTCGGCGGCCTATGTGTAGGTGTAGAGTAACAGAGTTGTCTTCTCAGTATCAGAGCAGGTTATCCTTGCATCGGCGCGGCACTGGGGGTATGTCGGCGGCCTATGTGTAGGTGTAGAGTAACAGAGTTGTCTTCTCAGTATCAGAGCAGGTTATCCTTGCATAGGCGCGGCACTGGGGGTATGTCGGCGGCCTATGTGTAGGTGTAGAGTAACAGAGTTGTCTTCTCAGTATCAGAGCAGGTTATCCTTGCATCGGCGCGGCACTGGGGGTATGTCGGCGGCTTATGTGCAGGTGCAGAGTTGTCTTGTATGTAGCGCGGTGAGGGCAGTATGGACACTGAAACTGGGGCGTCTTTCCACACTCGTAATTTATATGTCGATTAAGATTAAACCGTTGATTGTAGCTCTTTCCGCAGTTTGGGCAGTTAAAGCAGCGTGGTTTCTTCACTTTTTTGGTGTCAACAATGATACCCGACAAGAAAGTAGGAAGATTACCTGAAACAAAACAAAGAGAAAAGCTTAAACATTTGATTGCAGTCTTTGAACAAAACAATAAGCAGAAGTAGAAGTAAGTGGATAGAGTACTGAAGTTATCGTGTGATTTGAAGGTGTACTCGTATCTAGAGTGACATTCTACTTATAAGTCTACGTGCCCGTCAGGGCACCGCAGCCAATTTGCGATTCGCTAATTATATTGAGGCACGTTATACAGCAAGTCGAGCAGGCGTTTTCGAGATGTCACCCAGCCGTCTTGAAACGTGAACGGAACTTAAAAACTGTCCTAGTCGGGGGGATTTAGGTACCTGACAACACACGCAAAATGTGGTTAGGGAAAATGTGTTGAAAGTTGAAACACACTCTCACTTGCAAGATGTTAGTGACTCCTCAGACGTACAACTGATACTGCTAGTGCCGAATATGTCAGTTCAAGTTAACCAGTGCAGAAACTTTGCAATGAAACTTTAAAAAGTAATGAGATCCGTAATGAGATCCTACACAAACAAAAAACTTGTAATAGAATGGCCAAGCTGATGTACCCTCCAAATTCACTGCTTCTTGGCAATCGAGTTGCATATTTCTAGGTTTTGAGGTACCTTTATTCTCAGACCGAAATACATGTTACTGAGTCATTTAAATAAATGAGCTCTAGTATCTAAGTTGAAACAAATATTAGTTAGTTGATTCCAGTGCCCTAATTGTATGTGCCACAACGGACGCCTTCGATTAGATGAATTTTAGAAAATAATTGTGGGAAATTAGGAAATTCCAGAAATATAAACATTTGTCCTGAATTTTCAAGAATGATTTATTTCCCCATGTGTGTGGCACCTGCACATATTATGAAAAGCTGATTTTGGTGGACAAGCAGTCAAGACGGGACCAACTACTACCTATACTATCAGAGTATGCAACAAGACTATAATGCTCGATTTGATTGGATATTGCTTAACGTGTCATATTTATTCAACTAGGCTAATCGAGACGAAGAGAGGGACGATAAGGATGACGCAAGGGGACAAGGGGTGGACAGGCCTGTGCTGGTCAGAACCAGCCACAAGCGTATGGGGAGGGCAGGGGTTCCCCCACGTCGTGGTCGTCTCCGTCTGTGTCATCCGCCCGTGTTGTCATTGTCGTCGCCGTCGGGGAGGTAGTCAAAGGAAAGGGGAAAGTTCCCCGACGACGACCCAGAGCTCGCACATTAGTTTCAGGGAGATAAACTCCCCTAATCACGGGCCAAACCACGAGAAGGTTGCGAGTTGGAATTTGATGGCCCTATAATGCTCGATAATTAGAGATATGTTGTTTTAGCATTTAAATTAAAAATATTTAGCTGTTTTTCAAATTAAGCAATTTGTAGCATCTCTTTTTCCTTACTTATAGTTATAGTACCTCTAATAGTGATTAATAATGCATTCGAATTTAAAATAGCCACATAATATAAAACGTTAGAATGCATTATGGAAAAACATTATTTATAGTAAAATTAGCATTTTATAGCGTCTTACAAAATATACGTTCACCGATTTAACATCAAAAACCTAAAACGTTTATAAAGAAAGTATGTCTACCGATAATGTATCACTAGTTTTATAAAGGTTGATTAATAACTCGCAAAATTGCAATTTTATTAATATCATAAGAACGCTGAACAATATCGAAATAGTGATTAATTGGATGAGCGTAGCGAAGATTCCATTTCACTTCACTGGAGAAAAAAATCCGGAATGTTTTTTTTTTTTTTTTTTTTTTCTTTCTTTCTTTTTGTTTTTTTGGCTGTTTGTTAACACGATTCCGGCTAAACCAATACTCAATTGCGATGAAATTTTATGGGGGCCTTCGAAATCTCTGAACTTAGAACTGCCACGTTTTTGAGCACAATCGAAAAATTATTTCTAATGAAAATCGCAAATTTACGATTTTTTTTCGATTTTTAAAAAATTTCTTCGACTTATAACATCTACATGCTTAATTCGATTTTAATGATTTTTTTACAGAACCTTAATTTTATGAATTAAGATATTCGTGTGAAATTTGAGAACAATCGAAAAATTATTTCTCATGAAAATCGAAATTTTACGGGTTTTTTCTTTTTTTTTTAACAATTCTTTCACTTATAACACCTACATGCTTTATCCTATTGTAATGATTTTTTTACAGAACCTTAATTTTATGAATTATTATATTCGTGTAAAATTTGAGCGCAATCGAATAATTATTTGTTATGAAAATAGCAATTTTACGATTTTTTTCTTTTTTTAAAATTACGATTAAGAAAAAATAAAAGAATAAAGTTAATTTTTTATTTTATTTTATTTTATTTAAAAAAAATCGACTTAGTAATAATTTTTTCACAAAACAACAGAAAATCTGCATAACACATGGCAGGTCAATGCACCAATTACGCTCATCCAACAACGCGGCGGGACTTAAGCGTTTTCCTAGTAAGAAGCATGAGGCATTGTTGAAACTAATAGCTGGAATGCAAAAAAAATTTTAAAACAGCTTTATTACTAGCAAGAATAATTAAGTAATTTTAGTTTTGCAACTGATTACACCTATACTAATAGCAATATCATAATGTTTCTTCGTGCAGTTTATAGTTGCAACAAGTTCTACAAGCAAGGTTTAAAAACACTTTCCGATCTTGTGTCACCTCCTTCGCCTTGCCATAATAAAACACTGCAATATGCGCGGAGTTTGATCTTGCAATTCTGTCAGTCCGTCCGTGCGTGAGTCACGTCACACGATAAAATTTCTCTCTACAAACAGCATCCGATGAACGCGTTTTTTGTGTTGACATAGATACTAAACCCCCTAATGGGTTTTTAAATATATATGGTGTTGACAATATCCTTCACCAAGGATCATACAGATTCATTGGTTGACCCTAGGGATCGGACGGCCGGGCCAGCGTCACGCAAAGGTGGACATGTTGATCAAGTTGCGCGCCCCTTTATTTGCGAATCCTTATCCTTTCCCTGGTAGATACTACCACCCCCTATGTTGGTAGAGTAAGCTTACAGCTAACTTTATCGGGAATACCAACGTCTTTGCCATTTCTCATGATGATACTCCAAACCACAAAACTTATCACGAAATAACGTTCAAATATTATATATTTATATGTATTTGTATTTATTTTAACTTACAATGATGATATTAAAAAACAACACATCGAGCACAGCTGGAATGAAAACATAAGGGTTTTCCCCTCATATAATAACAATTCTTCAGATGATAATAATAATAATATGACTAATTTACAACGTTTTATTCAATGTTGAATTCTAAGATAGGTACATTGTTACAAAATGATGGCATTAGTTTTCTAATAATATGGACAGTGGAAATTTTCAGTACAAACATAACCACCTTGACTAATTCACCAATATTTCTTTGTTCGTTAATACTATTTCAGGTGACACATGATTGGCACTTTAAATAAACTAGACACTCATATGCAGTGTGCTGTACAATGATTAACCTCACTCTGAAGAGTACTTTCAAGCCGTTGTCAGTGATGTCAACCTTGTTATCAGCAATGTTTGGGTAGCACTTGGTAGAATGTCTGTAATAACGGCTCATCCCCCGATATTCTTCTCAATCAACGAGTGGGGTTTATTAATTTCTTTTTTAATTATTTGGGAGACTTTACAAATGTCTTCGAAGGGAAGCCGATTGCGTGAAGCGTCGGAAACAGTGACAACATTGAAACGGAGGGTCTTTCCCACACTCGTATTTCTCATCCCGGGGTTTAAATGTGTTTTGCTTGTACTTCTTGAAACAGCCGTGGGCACTCAAAATTTGGCCCCGTTCTTTTTTTCAACTACCGAAGATCGACAGACTCCAACCAAGGCCTGTAACAAAAAACTTTTATATGTAAACTACTGTAATCAATCTAATACCGCTGCCCCACATAACAAACAATATGAGTGCCTGGTTGCGAGGATTAGCACGCAATGTAAGGATTTAATATTATATAAGTAGTTTCAATAAAATCCGACCCTATATTACTAATGAAAGGGGGGGGATCCCACCAAATTCTTGGGCCCCCGTGTTTGCATCGAAGCCGGCAATCCATGAATGACGCTACCCCCACATAATATTTTCTTCCTCTTTATTATCTTCTTCACTTTCTTTCTAATATTAATAATTAATATAAAATGTATCAAGCTTTATTCTGTCATTTAATCAAGTATTTGTTTCGTTGAGCAATATAAGTTTATAAAAAGTCTACTTCCCGATACGTGATTTTAAAAAAAAAAACGTTAATGAAAAGATACACCCCCCAGGATGAAAAAAAATTTCAAAAATAGCATTTTTGAAACAAATATTGATTATTCCCTAAACTAATCCCCGTAACAGCTTCGTAAATGCTGCGAAAATATTATTATTGGCGTAAAAAAGCATTAAAAAAATAATCATAACGCTGTATCTACACTTTCACGGGGCCCAAACTTGGGGAAATTTACTCCAAATCATAAAATACAAAACTTTTGTAACAAAGAAACATAACTTCTTTGGATTTTATTTTGAAAATTAAAGTTACTTTCAGCGTTATTTCGTAAACATGACGTTTTTACGCGCATTGCATTGTTGAATACTTTGGAAATTAATATGTAACAACATAATAACACAAAATAGTAACGCAGGTAAACCCTACGTGGTACAAAGTCTCGAAAACCCGCCTAAATTTATTATATTTAAAATATGAAAATTACACAATTTGTTTTTGTTTAGTGTGTGCCCCGCTCAGGCCTCGGGGAGGTGGGTACTTCGGGCGTTGGTATAGACCAGTTTTTAACACTGTTTATGTTTCAATAAAAAAAATGAAAAACAACCTAAAATGAGTAATATTTTATAAATAGACATTAATATTATAAAAAATACATTTCATTTTCATTTTATAAGTTTTATTAAAAATTTTAAGCTTTAAAATAGGAGGAGTGACCCAGGAGGATTTAGGGAGTGACGCGACCCAGGCCCCAGGGCCCACGAGGCGTAAAAAGGATTTGTCATCGTAAAATGCAACAGTACCAAAATGTTTCACAAAATACTCCCCCTACAAAACCTTTTACGCGCTATTTAAATGAAAGGGGCTTTTAAGGAAAAAATTTTGTTTTAAATAGCGACGTTTTTGGTATGAAATTTTTTTTTTTGGAGTAATTAACCCAAAAATTGATATTTAAAGAGTGATTAGAGTTAATAAATCGTTAATAATGAGTTATTCTTTATAAATTTCTCATTTGAAGTTGTTCATTGTTTTTATTGAAGAAAAACAGTGTTAAAAAACTGGTCCATGCCAACGACAGCCAGAAGTGCCGGGGATCTAAGGGAAAAATACAAAGCTTCCACAGAATATACCCCACAGATAACTAATAAAAACAAGATATTTTTGTTAAATGTAGTGTACTGTTTTATTATTTCAAAATTCATGTTGACATAATTTGTTAACATTCAAGTACAGATTATATAAAGTAGTTAACATTTGGGAAAAGATTTTGTAGTCATGCGACAGAATCTACTTAAAGATAGTGTCTGATTGATGGCGAGCCGCCACATGTTTTACCAAGTGCTTTTCGTTTAGCTTTGAGGGAAGAACACAATTCAGGTTGTGACTCAGGTTGTGACGTCTGTTGTAGGACTTGAAACAGTTCGGACACTGAAATAGCGGCTCGTCGTGTGCACCGCGTTCATTCGTAGTGGCTATGTCATTTACAAGGCGCGTTTCTGAAACACATAAAATAATAATCACTATAGAAGGTATGAAATACAAAATATCTGATTAGTAATCTACTTTATAAATCAGTTAATAAAACCAATCAATCCAATCCGGTCGAAATGAATTTGTGGGAAAAATAATAATGAATTAAACATCAAATTAAGTGTATTTAATTAATTTATACAACTTTCCACATAATAAAAATGCAGGAAAGTCTAGAAGATAATTTATTATTGGCTTGTGGTTACCTTTGTGTATGTTTAGTGAAAATGTTAGGAAAACTTTGGTTTTTATTTAAGGGTGAAAATTTTTTTATTTTTTATACTTATTATGTCAAAAGTGGTATAATTATTAAATACGCTCAATTTAATGCTTAATTTATTATTACTTTTCCTACGAATTAATTTGCCCGTAACATAAGCTTGCAAATGGTAGTCAGTTAGGCTGTGTTAGTTTTACATAACAAATTGTGATTACATCAATTAATTAAATTAATTATTTCAATTAACGGGAAATTAGCATGAACTTAATTTTGGGACTATTGATTTTTCGCATTGTTTAAATTTATACTTCTGTTGGCATTTTTGGCATTGGTATTCTGTTAGTAAAGAGGAAAATAGTTATGACGATCGATCGAGTTTTAGGGTACTAATAATACTAGTTTAAAAAAGGCATAATTAACTAAAAAGTAATTTTAATTTTGGTGATTCATTGTTTAATAAAAATATTTCCATTATTTTCTTTATAAAATAGCTTTAAAAGATACCAAGGGCGACATATAGTGTTAATTTTTTCCATGAATTGAGATTATGTAATTATTTTGAATTAATTTAACTAATGGGAAAGTGATTAAAATGAAGTTTTGGAACCAATATTTTTTGTCAATTGTGGTAATATTATTCTTGTGTGATGCACTAAGTGACTATGGTACGTTTATTCACGTAAGTTACAGGAATTTCGTTTTGAGATATAAAATTTTGGATTTATTGGCGTTATTTAAGTATGATAATTTTATGACAATCTAGCGAGTTCTACGTATAAATAATTATAAATAGATTAGAAAGAGATATAATTGCAATATATTCTAATAATTTGTAAATATTAATAAAACTATTGCATTTACGGTAAAATTGCTAATGACATTTTTTTGTAGAGCTTAAAAACCTATTGAAACAATACCTGGTTCATTCAAAATCCGATAATTGCTTCTTGAGTTACAAAAGTTTCAAGAATTATTTTGGCGGCCATCTTGAGAACGCAATAACAGGTGACTTATTTGCTACCAAGCGTGTCCCCCTGCGAAATAACATTCTAAAATATGTCTTTTAGTTTTATTAGCACCTTAATTTTCCGTCTTTGAAATGTTTTTACAGTTGATGCAGCTTGTCCCATGGTTAACATTGAGTCATATCAACAGTAGTGATTTTAAACACCATATCTCAAAATAAGTGTCTAATTCTGTGTATTTTTACTTGTGGGCGAATACAAACAATATAACACATCAATGAGCATGTATTTTTGAATTTTCTGTTGTGATTAAATGCTAAATAAATAACCCTCTGAATATAGCTTCTTGCCTTGTGGTTAAATGTGGAGCGGGTGAATGCAGTTAGGTTAGGTCAGGATGAGTCTTATCATTGTGGAAGAGAAAGTGAGAAATATACAACAAGAATGCACATATTATTCATCAATAAGCATTTTATTGTGTCACGGCTAATGCTACAAAACATTGCGATTAGCACTTACTTCACTCGAGTTATCTCTTACTAGTTAATACTCGTAAATTGCATTATTCGATCAAGTAATGTTTCTTCTAGTCATTCTGTACTAATAGTACTATAGTTTCCAACGTGGTCAGCAACCATATCCTCACTAACGTTTTGAACAGATTCATCAGAATAAAATATAGTGAATAGTAAAAATGATGTCCATCAAAATGTTGACTAGTAACTTGTTCATTTATTTGTTTATTTGCGGCCACATTACAACAAGATACAACGTCCCAAACATTACATAACAAAACAATACTACAATATAAAATGAGTTACATAAAGATGGCTATAAAAGTAATATAAACACAAATGTATGTTGTATGTATGACGTTTGAGTGAATGATTATAAAAATTATATAACCGAAAATAATTTGAATTTATGAGTGATTCAATATGATGGTTCAAGTCAAAAATAATTTTAACCGTTAGCTTTACTTAAAAAAATGTTTGGACTTACGAAATTAACAATAAAATAATGTTTTATTTGCATTATTAACAATTAGTGAAGAAGGGAGTGGTTTTAGAGACTTCCACTAGTGCTAAATTAATATTTCAGAACCTATTTGTAGCTTAAAATAGTTTATTTAATAATTTTTTAAATTGAGATTTTTAAAAAACAAAATTTGTTGGTATTTTAAAATTATTTTATTATTTTTGTGTTTTAGAATCATTTATCATTTACTGGTTACTGTCCTAGTTCTTCTGTAACCGCGCAAAACTGTGGACTTCATATATTTCGTTTTGGAAGAAAGTACTTTTCACCATCAAATAGAGCTTGTAATGAAACACAACTCCTTTTTTTTGTACTAGGTGGACATAATGCGTTTTGAAAGAAAGCTCTATTAAAAACTTGCTAGACCAACAAATCCAGCTAATTTTACATTCCTGCTGGGTTTTAAACCTCTTATTTGAAACTATATAATATTTTTTAGAAACAATGAGAAAATGTATCATTCAACATTTTCACGTTTCAAAAACATTATTACTTCCTACATAAGTTTCAATCAAATTACCATCGTAGCACATTTACGTTCAGTTACTAAAAATAACTAAGCGATATTAGTCCTAAACGACCGTTTTAGTGTCAAATTTCTTCTGAAACCCCAATTACGAACCCGAGGAATGCTCTCTGCACTCTGCAGCAGAAACATGTTAGTACAGAACATACGGGTCACTCTGTGACGTGGCCTCGCGACTGACTCGATGTGATGTCTACTTCCTATTTCCTACTCACCGCCTACGTAACATCGACTTGCTACCGGCCAACTATCAACTACACTGAACAGCTGTCATCATGACGACTCAGATGCAAGCTTTTTATAAAATAAATCAAAAAACATTTTTTTTCTATCAGGCGGCCAAACTATGTTGCTATTAGAAAAACAGAAAAAACAAAAACAAAACCCTTTTTTTAAAAATTGACAAGGTTATATTTGTTTGTTTATATTTGAACTTTTATTTCAAAGCTCCCTCCACCCTTTTTTTTCGGGTTTCTTTTTTAAATTTTTCCTTCTGTTTCGGGCCATAGCAATTTCCCTTTATTTAAGTTTGTTTTAAAAAAGCACTGGTAAATCATAGTTTGGGGGGACTGATTAAATTTAAAAAAATTTATTATTTATACAGCGGCTTCTTTTATTTTCCCCCTTTAACATATTATCTTTTCCCCCTTTTTTAAAAAAATCTTGGTTTCATGCCCTTTTTTTAGAATGATGTTTTCGGCAATCATAATGTTAAACCCAGCCCAATTTAAAAAAGGCGATTTTTTTTTTGTTTTTATTAATTTTGTTTTCTTTCGTACGAATGTTTAAGGTTTTCTTTGATTCTCCCAAAAAAGGGCTTAAACCCCAATTTTGGGACAACACCCAAAATTAAGGGAAAAAAAAATTATCAAACCCTTTTTTTTGCTAGCTAAACATTATGAAAAAAATCCCGAACACCATTCTATAAAAAGGCATGAAACCAAGATAAAATAGGAAGGAAAAATGTTAAAGAAAAAAATTTAAAGAAAACGCTGGGAATAAATAAAATTTAAATTCAATCCCGACAAACCAACTAGATATAAAAGGGCTTTTGGGAAAACAATCTTTAAAAAAAGAAGTTTTCTATGGCTGTTTAAAAAGAAAAAAATAAAAAAGAACCTGAAGAAAAAGTGGTTTTAGCTTTTAAAAACGTTACTAAAAATAAACTTAATTAAAAATCAAAATTTAAAAACCCGTTAATTTTCAAAAAGGTTTATTTGTAAAAATCCAGGTTAATAAGTAGTGCATTGTGTATAAAAGAATAAAAGTAACTTTTAAAAAAAAAAATAAAAACAAAATAAATTAAAAAGGGTGTGTCTGAGTTAGGGGCCAAAATTTCAAAAACCCAAAGGGCCATGCCAGCACGTTGGGGGTTTGTGTTTTTTCCTACGGGGTATGGGCCCCCTTTCCCCAGTCCCCAAACCCAAAGTTTAAAGTGTATTTCGAGCATAGAGTAGACCCGCCTGCCGGGGGGCCCTTCTAGAGGTGGTATGGGCCCTTCCGAAATCCAACTTTAAAGTTAAAGTGCTATACGAGCCTAGAAATTAAAGGGGGCCTGCCGGGGCGTTTCCCTTCAGAGGGGGGTTGGGCCCCTTTCCGGTCCCCCTCAATGTTAAAAGTGCCTTTCGGGCCTAAGTAGAGTGCCTGCCGGGCGTCCGTTCTAGAGGTGGGAGGGCCTTCCGAGTCCAAAATCAATGTTAAACGTTTCTATCGGCCTGAGTGAGCTCCCGCCGGGCGTGCCGTTCTAGAGGTGGTGGGCCCTTCCGAGTCCCAATCAAAAGTTAACGTGCTATACAAACCTAGAGTAGACTGCCTGCCCGGGGGTCCGTTTTTAGAGGTGGTATGGGCCCCCCGGTCCAACCAAAAATTAACGTGCTATAGACCTAGAGTAGGCTGCCTCCGGGCGTGCCTTTAGAGGGGGGTATGGGCCCCCTTCCGAGTCCAAAATCAATGTTAAGTGCTATACAAGCCTAGAGTAGAGCTGCCTGCCGGGCCTCGGGTTAGGTGTGCTTTGAGGGGCCTTTTCTTTGCAAAGTATTTGCGTAATAAAAACTTTTTTATATAATTAAAAAAATAAATACGTGATTACGAAAAAAACAAAACTTAAACTATACCTACATTTTAAAATGCTTCGCATTGTCGCTGTCAGCCATTTGAACCCGGGCCCCAAAACGAGTTAACCCCCTTTCGATTTCTCGGTCCATTTGCCGACTCGGCCTAAAAAATTTTCTTTAAAATTTTTAGACAGTACTCATACGTCATTTTACAGGGAACAGTACTTCTACGTTCTAGACGTGGGGCTTGAAAAATTAGGGCCTAGCCTGGATCGGACTTGGAATATATTAGACCCACCGTGGTACGAAAAAATAGCATGCCAATAGCAGGGTTCCCGGTTTGTGAAAATTTGATTCGACCATGTTAAAACTCAAATTACTTTGGGAAACAGGATTACACAATTCTCTCGTCTACACCTATCGTGCATCCCGCTACACGCATTTCACTTGTAATGGTCCTCGCAATAGGGGGACCGTGGGTCCAGTTCTCTCTTCTGCCTGGCGGTCTTTTGCACGCTGGGTCTTGTACCGCTACGTCCTGGCCGAGCACCTGTTGAAAGCGATCCTCTCCAGGCAGCTCAAGTCAAACTCAAGTCAAGCTTCATTTTCGGCTGCCATAGCCGAGAAGGCCAGTTCCTGCACGATATGTTGTCGCTGGATGTGCTTCACTAGAGGCGCCTTTTTTTCGAACCGGTAGGGACACCTTGGACATAGAAAGCGGGGCTCCTTCCCGGCACTCGTACTGCAGGTGACGATTCAGTGTGCACCGCTGGCCGTAGGTCTTGTAACACGTAGGGCACTGGAAAGAACGGATTTCTCCTTCTTTTTTCCTCCGGGACTCTGAACGTTTTCAAAATTTTAAGGGTAAACATATTATCTGGAAACAGAAGTCACAACTACATCAGCAACAAATTCTCGGTGGAACACAATCTCAAGCTTTACAAAGTTTAAAGCAATTTGTAATTGCAAAACCCAGATTGGAATATAAAGATATTGATTCTCATGAAAGTATTGCCACACAAAAAAATAAATAACTAATTTGAATATTTAAAAATTTCATGTTGTTTGGGCGATTTTTCTGACATTGCAAAAGGGAATTAAAATCTAAAGAAAAACTACAAAGTCTCTACTCTACATTATCCTATGTCGGTAATATTATATCAATCGAGTATTGGCACGCTACAAATGGCAAGTCATAAACGGCACGCCATTACAGTCAAAATCGCAACCTTCTTGTAGTCAGCCGGGGAGTCGGACAATACTCCGTGCGAAAAAATACACTTTAATAGAGCATTATAAGTGTTTCCCGAATATAAACATACTTATTCATTTACGTATAGGCATTTGATTTGACTTTTATACATAGATGCATAGGCTAGTTAGCTGTGGGTAGAGATGACATTAACAATAAAACTACACTGCAGTTTAAACACTGATCACATTGCTCGTAATTTCTGTTGTCAAAGTGCAATCTGTAAAGAATTTTTTTTTCGTACGCAATTTTTTTTACAAAACCCCGGCGTGGTGAACAAAAATAAAAAGGGATCTAAGTTTTTTTAG